>JAQQZY010000010.1:21381626-21394817 GCA_030068375.1 Ostorhinchus rueppellii | reverse complement strand
TACTCTGCATAGAGCTATAAATACTCTATCTAGGTTAAAATAGTTTGACTCTGAAATATTGACACTGCATTTTTTACAGTGTATGTTCGTGTTATACTGACAGTTACTTTTCACACACCTCTTCGCTTTGTTCTGCTCTCTACCAACTAACGTTTGCTTGTTTTCTATTCTATCTGCAACCAACAATTATTCGCCTGTGAACAATAACCGTATGTAGACATTTGGACTTCAAGCCAGAAACCAAAACAATGAACTGAAAGATAAACTATTGTCCTGATTTATCACCTTGAAAAACTTTTTAATCGAATAATATTAAAGGTTTGTTGTTTTCTGTCATTTTCTAAATATTCACACAATATTAATTGCCTGCACATGTATGAATAAGGCTTATCTTATTTCTATCATTCATGATTTGATCAAAAGCTACGAGTACATGTTCTTTCCTTTTATAACGATGTCTCCTGCACTCCTGTCTTATCTGATCTAGTCATTGGATCCTTTTTCCCGTGTGGGTGCATGAGTGATTTTTAGTTTATTTACATTACAGATAAAAGGTCTGTCCATATGTTTGATGATCAGAAACACACCTCGGCTAATACAGAGCCTTTATGTCTGGTTATTAATATTACTTCCAGTCCACAAACTTTTCTTTGCGGTTTTCGTCTGTGCTTTGACATATCTAGATTCCTCCTCCCTACACACACACACACACACACACACACACACACACACACACACACACACACACACACACACACACACACACACACATATGCACAGACAAAAAATAACAATCACCACCATTTTCCTTGTAATGAGATTCTCTGCAGGGACCGGGGGTTATGGAACACACATACAGACAAGTCATGACATGACTCACCCCACCAAACAGCGTCTACAAATATGTGCCTGATGTCAATGACACTATGTCTCGGATGCTAAAAGCATTCACATCCCTGAGAAAATATCAGGGAGTAATTACACATTTCCTTTGAGATATGAAAATTATTAAAATGTGTTTTAGACATCTTTGTGGTGATGTGTCACTGAAGGTCTTTAAGTAATTCAAAAGAGTAGAAAATGGAAAATTATTACGATATTTTGCCGTTATACAAACTCATGTCCATCAGCCTCTCTCGGTAACTGGCATGTACAAAATCAGTTCCTCGCCCCCTGTGTGCATTGGTGGTGGATGAAAAAATGTCAGGCGATGGCAGCGCACATTTCCAATATAAACCCACAGAAGGATGTCCTGGAACAATTCAGCCAAAGCGTCTGGCTGAGACTCTGCAGAGCTGCTTGCATGGGTAATTGGTCGAGCAGCAGAGGAATGACCTTAAGTTTAGATTCAGGCAGTTAGGAGACCTTGGAGACAGCCTTCATCCCCAAGCTGTCCCTCACATGATTTTATTTCAAGAGTCTGCTTATACTTTGCCACCAGGGAGTGCACGTAGATGTTATAGCGCTTGTGTGATGACAGCACAAGGCCTTATATGATATAAGCGCTGTAATATTCCTTTTATTAATGAATTCTGAGGGTTTTCTAAATTGCCATTTTCCAGAGGTGTCCAAAGTATTCACGTTCATTACTCAGGTAGAAGTATAGATACTAGGGTTTAAAATAACCCCTGCAGAAGTAGGAGGATCAACTCAAGCTTTTTATTCAAGTAAAAGTGTAAAAGTACTGGTTTCTAAACTACATAACCCATAAGGACCCACTGTGACATATGTGCCACTTCCACAATGAATGTTTCTGTATGTCTAACCGTCCTTAAAGTGCTTTATCACCATTTATTGTAATGTTGTCCTCTGTATATTGGGTTCTTATTTCAGTGAAAATCAGGTTTACTAATCATGTAGATATTCATAAAAGCTCAGAGAAAGGAAGAAGAACATTTGGATCTTTAAGGGTTAAAATATAAAAGTAAATGTTAGGAGAAAAAATGCCATTAGGACAAAAGCTTACACTGTAAAAAGTAAAACATTGAATCAACTTAGAAAATTTTCTTCAATAGGTCACACATGTAAAAAAAAAAAAATGGTTGAGGGAACCAAATTAAATTACATTGAATATAATTTAATGTAATTTAATTTGCTTCACTCAACTAATTTTTTTATGTGTGACCTATTGAAGAAAACATTTTAAGTTGATTCAGTGTTTTACTTTTTACAGTGTAGGCAGTGCTACAGGGGCCTATTGTGCACTACCTCACCTCCCCAAAAAACATGTACCTAAAGGCCATAATGACAATAATATTATATTAAAATGTTAATGTTGAAAAATTTTGTGATGCGCTAGGCTGCCTGTTCCAACCACATGTATGCCCATTGAAAATAAAGGCATTTTATACCAACATAAATATATGAAAGAACCATATACGTGCACTACTGAGCATTAACATGTGTTTCATGGAGCAAAAGATATAATAATAAGAAGAATAAGAATGAGAATAATGCATCACACTTATATAGCGTTTTTTTTTATGATGGCTAGTCGAATATAAGTACACTGTAAAAAGTAAAACATTGAATCAACTTAAACATTTTTCTTCAATAGGTCACACATAAAAAAAAAAAATAGTTGAAGGTAATTTAATTTGGTTCACTCAACTACATGTAATTGTTTTCATGTGTGACCTATTGAAGAAAAATTTCTAAGTTGATTCAACGTTTTACTTTTTACAGTGTAAAAGTCAGGTCCGATGAATTGCATACAAACCAATAGGGTATCGGAATGGTATATGTTTATACTTGGCATCCAACTACAATTAAATTCACTCTATCCAGATGGTGTGATTTATCTGGATAGTCGACTAAAAAAATAATTACTCCAGTAAAGCATAGATAACCACAATTTCTACCTCAGTCAGGAAACAAAGTATTTGTACTTCTCTACTTGACACCTTTGTTTATTTCTAACACTACAGGACACACTCACTTCTTCTTCTTCTTCAAAAAAAAAAAAAAAAAATGTCAGTGTTTTTAACAAATTGAAAACAGTTTCCTCTGGATGACATTTAGTGTTCAGGGCCTGATAGATGCACAAAAGCAATTTCATGAAGGAAAACTGGCTCCTGCTCAGCAAAGAGCTTGATGGACGAGCAAATTTTACTTCCAACACCCTTCTTCTATTTGTCTCGCTCAATATACAACACCAGTGGTGGCTGTAAGTGCAGGGAGCTCCCCATTGATCAGTAGTGGAACAGGATCCAGATCCAGCCAGCTGGGGCTGTTAGCTGGGGAAGCCGTTCGTGTTCTTTGCAGTGAGGTAATACTTCAGACATCTGCAGCAGGTTCTAATTATGCCAGAACAACTCAGTGTCTGGCTGCGTATGGCCAGAGGAATAGCCAACACAAGCCATTCAAGTCTTCTGTGCTCTTAAGGCAGAAAGGCCAAGGGGATGCCCTCGTACCACCCAGCTTCGTCATCGCCTACGTGTGAAATTCAGGAGCAAAAGCCGCCCTATCCTACGAAATGTTCAAGAGATAAAAACAATTAGTTGTTTTTCTATTGCTATCATTAGCTTCTATACATGGGAAGCTTAAAAATATGGGATTTCATTTCCCTTTTCAACATTGTTTTGATTCAAAATACAAGAGGGTTTCTCTGAGGCCGGTGAACTCTCTGCCAGTGCCACAACACAAGGTGGTGCTACTGTATCTTCCTGTTCTGTTGCTGTGCAGTAGCAGACCCACACACCAGCCAAGCAGGCAAACAGGGTAAAGGCCATGTGTTTAAGGTCAGGACTGTTTTATGATCTCAGAAACTACAGTGGCTTCCTGTTTGAAGGAAATGATTACGACTATCACCCTTAACTGACACTATACCTGAGGCTAAAGCAGCGTAATACCTAGTTACAGTGACATTGTTTCTCAAGTTAATTCTTATTTTTTTTGCATCCTAACCCACTTCAGTGGTGTCCTTGGCATGAAAACACTTCTTCTTTCATAATTAAACTGTAATTTCCCTCCATGAACAACGCCTGGTCTTAAAATAAGATAAGTAATACGAGCAAAACTACACTTTGCAGTGAAACCGATGATTTGAGTAAGTTGTAAACTGAAAGTTGACAGTGATTAGCACAAAACATTTGCTGCTATGGTAACCAATCAGACACTGGAGATGTACATGGTAATTATTCTATGTTCAATCTGTTTTAATTGGTCTGTGTGAAGGACTATAATTCTGCCGCCTTTCACTTTAGTTCACATTTCTGGGCTTTTTTCTAATGTATTTGAGCTTGTGGCCACATTCACACAAGAGCACAACATGTGCCCACAACACTTCCACATGCACATACTCGCTGCAGCTCAAACAGTAGCAGCAAATGCAACCTTGAGTTTTGATTACACCCAGCAAAGTGGCTGACTAACCTCAAATCTCATCATTACTGGTGCTACAGGAGACGAGAGAAACCCCTCTGTAGTCCCACCACAGGAAAAGAGTGGTGACAGTTTAATGGTCTTCGAGCTCAGAGCACCACACCCTCACCACTCCATATAAAAGACCCCTCTCCCACCTCAGAGCGTGACGTCAGGTGCTTGAACCTGTTCTGCAAAGCTTTCTGGAGTGATTAATCTACAGGGGGGTGAAATTTCCGAAAGTGATGACATTAGTGTGCATGACTACAAATGGAAATTTCACAGCCCTCAATCAGTTTCAAGGCCCCTTACGTTAACGTTTATGTCTCATTTATTTATGCTAATCAGTTACAACTGGATTTCTGCTTTTAAGACAACAATGATGTGCAATGTGATATGTCTAAATGATTAAAAGCTGGAAGGACGTATACTATTTTATCATGCTTTGGGAATTCTTCAACTGAAATGAAATCACTACGCCTGCCTCTGTCCCCTTCATCCACTCTGAATATTCATTCATTTTCCCCTTCAAGGCTTTTCCAAATAATATGACCACTTTTTCCTGTGCACTCAGGGAGCTATGCATATGGAGACATACAACCCTCAGACTTTCTGTCTCTCAAAGACCCTCATTCCACAGTGTGTGGACCTGGTTGATACAACTGTCGAAGGTTTGCTGGAGCCTCTGCAGCCTCTGTGGGCTGACAGTCTTTTGTGTGAGACACTCCAGATGTGATCCCACACTTTGAGCTGTCCTAATGACCAGCAGTATCACCAGAGCCATGAGCGAAAAACACTAATGTGACAGAGACGGAAGAAACATCATTAATAAAGATAATGAAGCAGATGGGTGCTCTAATGGGTGGCTGGAGTACACAGTGTGAAGTCAGTCAGAGGTAAAGGCATGAGCTCAAACCGGATGCATGTTTTGGACTTGGAATAAACATATTACTTCCTAGTATGCTAATAATAAGACGATGTGTTTTGGTGGTTTGGAGGACACATGCGAGCCTCACTGATAAAACAAAGTGATCCAATTTCTGCTTCTAATAAAAATGCCCCTGCTGTTTATGTTTAGATGTAAACCTGACTAAGAAGGATTTTCTTAAGTGAGAAGCGATTCTATCAGAGGAAACAAGTGCCAAAGGGTGGATTATCTTGAAAGCCAAATTTAGTGGGTGGGGCTCAAAACCTGAGCTTCTGTGTGAAAGTTAACAGGCCGCTGTAAAAACTTGAACAAGAGAGATAAATCTTTTGTGCTCAAACATTTCACATAGTGCAGTGCAATCATTTTATTGAAGTTGTAACCACCTTATTTCATCAGTTTATTCACTTTTGTACAACTATATCAAGACATGTGGTTAGTGTTAAGTAGCAGACAACACATATGTAGTAAATATGGATGTGAATGTTTGTAGATAGTTACAGTACAATACAAATGGAGGGTTTTCTCTGCTGGTGTAAGGCTTAGGCATGGTATCTAATCCATTACTACCTATGCAACACTTTACATTATTATAGATTCAGTGTTGAGATCATCAAAACTTAGCTTTGCCATGGTGGACGTTATTTATTACCTGCCTTTGTTATTCCAGATATTTGTACATAGGTAAGGTAAAGGTCTAAGTAATATCAAATTTTATATTTTTTCTGGAAAACTCAACATTTCTTGCAGGTGGACAACATACCTCCCACTTGAGGTTTACAAAAACTTAAAGAAAACCCTAAGCTTTGATTTGACTGTATTATTCAGACTTAATTCATATTTCTAATTTGCTTCTTTTAAACATTTCTGCGTTATTGTACATTATCAGTGCATTGTAGTCTGTTCACACCTGATATAAGATGGAGTTGTAATGTGCAATGAAGTTGGATGATCAGTTGAACAGTATCTGACGTTACTGTTACACATCTCATATCTTGTTCATCATCCTAGGTAGTAGTAAACTAAGGGAAAACTGTTTTACGACAAAACTGCATGGGTTAATTTGTAATTTACTGGTTTTGCTGATACTTTACACTGCTGTTGTGTTTGATATTTGTTACATCTCTGCAGACAATGTCAATAAATATCCTTACTTCAGTTCTAGTAGCAGTATTATGTGAATACCACATTCATTTACACTGCTATAATAAAAAAAGAGAATGTTGATGTAATCCAGAGAATAAAAATACATTTCTCAATCGTAGTAAAATATTGAAATACAGATTGGAAATGAAATACGTTTGCACAGGAGCCCTCCCAGCTCTATGTATGTTTGGAGTCATACAACATGCCTCCACATTTTTAGCCCTGAGGCTGGGAGATAGAGCCCTCTGAGAAGGGAAACAGTGTGTTGATACGCCCAGAGGCAGTGGAAAAAAAAGCCTGTGTGAACTGTCAGCACCAGATAGACACAAGAGCAGCTAATCTGCTCCCAGGCCACCATTCACTACCATGTGCCACTTGCACTCTCGCTGACCGATTTCCTTCATATGCATAGAGAAGGAGGTGGAGAGGGTCTGGGTGTACCCGCAGCTGGAAATCCTGAGTATAGATATACATGCATAAGGGGAAGGTTACAAAACATCAGATGCAATCGAATTCGGGGAAACACACTTCCTGGCAAGGGACCTCCATTTGGAAAACCACCCTGAATTCAAACTTGGTACAGATTGCCTACAGGTTGTAGACACAATGACATGAGAAGTACAACTGTATTATCTCATTCTCTACACTTGTGGAAGTGTTGACATGCAGCATGTGTCGTAATTAAATATAGCATTTTCCAGACAATGGAAAATAGATCATTTAATCAGGCAGTCCTGGCTGAATGAAAAGACCAAATACAGGATTGTTTGCATAGTGACTAAGATCTGGAGATGGATTGAAGATGGATCGTTACAAAAGGAGACCAAACCCCATGATATCATGGACATCATATCGTGTAAATCTCCTCCATGAAATTTATTTTACGATTCATTAGTTCTGAACAGTACCTGTCTTGTCATTTAGACTATGAATCGTTTAAGTGCTGCTGAGTGACACACAATAAATTATTCATTTGAACATAAATGGGAGTTGCTGTGATGGGAAGCAGCAGAGTAATAATAATCGTCATCATCACTTTATGTTTTATGTTTTGCCGTTTCCTGACATCACATCATCCTCCACTACAGCGGTTGTGACGGTACAGGAAGGAAAGTATCATGTTAGAGTGGGTGTTTAGAGTTGTGGTGTGATTATTCTGGGCTATTGAGTTAAGACAATATTCATTGTAGTTCACACTAGTGTGAGAAGCTTTTTAGATTTCTAAGCTAACAGTTGCTGGTGTTGCACAGTATGGAAGCCGTGGAGGAGGATTAGAGACATCGTTAAACTCAGCAGCAAGCATGAGGAGTTTTAGGATAAACAAATGTTATTATGGATGTAGACAACCGTTTATAGCCTTGAAATGGAGTTACATCAATGAACACAACACAGACTCCAACACAAACTTCACATAAGCACATACAAGTCTTTGAAAATCTTAAATAACAAACCAAACACTGAAAACAGAACAAAGGAGAAGAAAAGGGTTTCCATTCTTTGGCTATAAACAGATAATCAAAATACAATTATTCTGGTTTTTCAGGTGATAATGCAACAATGAAAACATAATTATGAGTCAGACCTTTCATTCCTGCAACTAGATCCCCCTAAATCTTAAAAGTGAACCCGTAACTGACTCCACCTGCTGCTCCCGTCTCCTTTATCTAAACAGGTGCTGCTGGAGCACAAGGCTAGACTTTCTGTGGCTGACACAGTGACCTCATGGCTTCTGCTGCCCACAAGGCGGTCCAGGAGCTGGTCTGCAGACAGATCAAAGTGGGAATCATGCCCCACCAACAGAGATAAATACACACTTCCTCTCTTCCCTTTCACACCGGTTTTTCCCACACTCGTCGAACCCCCGCGCTGTAGCACGGCCAGCTCAGAGGAAATGACAGACCACATCAAGAGGCTCGCTGCTGCTTTGACAGGAGGCCTCGCGCCAGCCTTTGGGATGGAGAGGGATGCTCCTGTTCTCATTAGGCAGTTGTGTGTTTAGCAAATGTTATGAGTGGCAGCAGTATATCCAAATGTAATGCTTTCCCACTCAGTAGGTATTGTGCATGACCCACATATATTCACGCCCAACACATGGAAACCCATTTTAACCTGTGCCCATTTTGTCAGTAACTTAATACTTTTATAACAGTAGCTTGGTCATGAACTGCTTGGATTAGTTTTATGTTTTACATCCTATTAGTGCTCTATAAATTATCTACAGTAGCTGGTGCTGGAAAAAGGATCCAGATCCATTACTTAAGGAAAAGGGACTGAAAATACAACAGTGGAAATTCTGTATTCAGAACTTTATTTAAAGTATGAAAATTAAAGGTAGTTGTTGTGTAGTCCCTGTCAATGTTTTACTGTTATAGAATAGAATAGAATAGAATAGAATAGAATAGAATAGAATAGAATAGAATAGAATAGAATAGAATAGAATAGGCTTTATTGTCATTCCACCAGTTGTGCAATGGAATTGCAGGTGGTCTCTTTTAATGACAATGCACTTACATCTAAGTAGAAACACAATAAAATACCAACATATCTTTAAAAATGTACAACATATAAAAGTGTGCAATCAAAAAAATATGTACAAAATGGAGATATACTGTATAAAAGGCTAAGATTTTGAAAAATGCAATCGTATAAAATGTTTAAATGTAGTTGTAGTAGTGTCAACAATGTTAACAGTGTTACAGTGTAAACAGTGCAAATATAACTATGTGTGTAAGCAGACATGCACCAGTGAAGGGGTGTAAACAGTGCAATTACAACAGTGTAAACAATGCAACGTGTGTATCAGTATAGGCAGTGCAAATGTAACAGGGTAAACATAAAACATACATGTACCAGTGTAAACAGTGCAAAAGTAACAGGTAAGCAGGGTAAACATGACATGAGGCCCATGTTCAGAGGTTAATTATAGCATATTCTATACATTATATTTTTAAATGAATAGAAATGCAAACAGCTTGGGATTATTAATAAAGATTAAGAAAAATATAAAGAGTTTAAAGAAAAACTGTCCATGAAAAAGCTTCTTTACATGTGTCTGAAAAAAAAAACCAAAAAATCTATAAGTCTATTAACACTTAATCAACACAACTGATGATTTGTGTTTTCCTCTGGTTAAGAAGAGCATGATAAATTGTAATTTGAAAAGAAAATAAATAAACCAGTCAGAAAAAAGTGGCAGAAAAGTAAAAGTACAAGTGCAAGTATCTAAAATACGTAGTTCAAAGGAAAATATCTAATATCCATCCATCCATCGGAGCCAACAGGGGAAGGTGGGGTACACCCTGGACGTGTTGTCACTTCATCGCAGGGATGACATGTACAGTCCAGCACCCATTAGACTGACCAGTTAACCAAGGTGCGTGTCTGTGGATAGTGGGAGGAAGCCACAGGACCAGACAGAACCAAGTACAGAACAACATACTGTATATACTCATACAATAATACGCTTCACAATCATCACTTCCAAGCCTGTTTTGGAGGTTTCAGGTAATCAGCTAGGGAGCAAAGACCTCTAAGATGGTCCCTTTCCCATTGACCTTCAAATATTGTAAATAAAACTTGCACATAAAAATGTACCTAATGGAAAAACTACAACTTCGCCAAAACTCTTTTTCTTGCGCTGGCAAGAGGGGTTTTTTCGGGTGTTATGAAATTGGTATTTTATGCTCAACTGCCATGGAAAGACCTTTTTTGCAAGTAGGGTCATGTGAATAAAAAAAAAATGGATGTGGATGTACATTACAACAAGCAAAGAAGAAGAGTTTGAATAGAAACATGGTGCGGCATGTGAGGACACACAAGGAAACCAAATAATTTTTTAATTTAGTACAAAATAGAGGGGTAATATATACTAATAATGAATATATCTGTAAGGCAACGTCATATTTACATTCGTTGCCATGTTTATGGGATAACTTCTCGTGTCATCTTGTGATAATAAATAAACAAATCATCGCATTTGTGATTTAATGGAAGAATCAACATTACGGACTTTTTATTTCCGACATTTAGTAAATATCGGTAAAATTTTGCGCATAAGGCTAATGGAAAAGCAACTAATGAAACAAATGTAGAAGCATCTTCAAGTTGTAATACCACTGATTACATATGGATGTTGGCCTCTGCAAATTTTTAGTGTATTGGTTCTACTTGTTCACTTCACACAGCTGATTCCACGAATTATCCCATCTACCTGGATAAGGAGTTGTGTTCATCCAAATGGGCTGGGTCAGTGAGTGGTTAGAACAAATTCATGGCAGGACTTTTACTCTTTTACTGGTCCTCGAGGGCCAGTATCCTGCTTGTTTTAGATGTGTCCCTCTTCCAATACACCTGATTCAAATGATAAACCCATCATCAAGCTCTGCAGAAGCCTGATAAGGACTGTCAGGTGTGCTGGAAGAGGGAAATACCTAAAAAAAATGCAGGATACCGGCCCTCGAGGACCAGGATGGGTGACCCCTGGTTTATGGTGTTGACTTCTGAGTTTTCACCTCCAGCCAATAACATCATTGTGTACAGTGGCAGATAAAATTAAAAATGAGGTGACACTTTTTCATTCTGCTTTTCATATTCAAATTACGCTGTGTGTTGTGCAGTTCTGTCTGAGAAAAAGCAAAACAAACCAAAAAAAGACTCTAGCTCGCTGGTGTCAAACTTGGGTCCTCAAGGGCCAGTATCCTGCGTGTTCAAGATCAGTCCCTCTTCCAGCACACCTGGTTTAATTAATGATCAGCTCATCATCGAACTTTGCAGAAAGCTGATAATGATGTGATGGCTTCCAGGTGTGATGGAAGAGGGAAATATGTAAAACATGCAGGATACCAGCCCTTGAGGACCTGAATTTGACACCTGTGGTAGAGTCTTTTTTTTTTGTTTTGTTTTTTTTCTCAGACAGAACTGCACAACACTACGAGCACAATCTGAGCATGAAAAGCAGAATGCAAAAGTGTCAGTATATTTTTAATTGTATCTGCCAGTGTTTGACACCCCTGGTCTAAACATCTCAGTGGATATGCAGTGGATATGCAGTGGATAGCACTGTCGCCTCACAGCAAGAAGGTCCTGGGTTCGATTCTAACACAAACTGATGGAGGGGGACCTTTCTATGTGGAGTTTGCGTGAGTTCTTTCCAGGTACTCCGGCTTCCTCCCACAGTCCAAAGACACACACTGATAGGTTAATTGGTGAATCTAAATTGCCGATAGGTGTGAATGTGATTGTGATTGGTTGTTCGTGTCTGTATGTCAGCCCTGCCATGACTTGGTGATACATCCAGGGTGTATCCCACCTTTGTCCATAGGTACCTGGGACAGACTCCAGCACCCCCATGACCCTCTCGGGGATAAAGTGGCTCAGAAGATGAATGAATATCACACGCACACAATAACCTGTTAATTCTAACCCACTTTTGTGATGCTGTGGTTATGCTTATTTGTGTTTCAGAGCATAACCGTGTGAAAGAAATCTAAAAATGTTTAATTTATATTTCATAGCTTTTTTCTTGCTTGCTCTCCTCAGTCTGTTGCTTTCATGACCGCTGCTCATCCTACCTTCCTCATTCAGTGGAAAGAAGTTGTGTACCTAGAAATTTAGTACAAAACTTGAGTAAAAGGAACCAGCTGCATTCTACAACTGACCAAAGCTAAACAGACAACAGCTGGTATGTAGTTCACTGCAAAAAAGGACTGTACAAAAATAAGAACATGTAACTCATAATTGGTGTTAAGAATTCTCCAAGTGACAGAGATTATAGTGTGTTTACGCTTTTGTTTTGAAAAGAGCGCTAAGACGTGTGCGCACTTCCTGTTTCTTCGTTTTGCATTCGGCTGCGAGTTTGCAGCGTTGCAGCCAGTGGTGTTCCCGGAGCGATGTACTCCCTGGGCGAAAGCCCCATCCGGCGCCCGGCGGGTTTTTGAGGTGCGGTGGAAGAGCGGGGGGGGGGGGTCGGAGGCGCCCCCCATGCAATTGCGCTAGGGGCAATTGCCCAGGTCGCCCATGCCTAGGAACGCCTCTGGTTGCAGCAGTCACTGACGATATGAGTTATGTTTATGTGCATATGGAGAGTGTGCGTACATGCTGCTGGACTCATGTTCATAGCGTTTTCAGTTGTTAGTGTGCGTTTGCTTGCTTTGACGTGTCCGGTTTCGCTTGCTAGCTTGCTCGCCATTAGCATCGTTTTAGCTAACCCAGTTAAGCTAGTAGCCTGTCTGTATGTATATAGTTGAATTGAAATGCAGTATAAATCTGTTGGAATCATGTTGTTGATTTCTGCTGAGTTTGTTGTTGTGTTTGAGTTGTAAGTGGTACACAATGATGAAGCAGTCTTTGTCAGGGCTGTCAAGTTTTGAAGTGAGTTCAGAGTGAGATTTTACCTGTGGCAGCGGGGATTTGGTTGAGTTGAGGATGGATGTCAAATGGAGGGGGTTGGGGGGCGGCGCAGGCGCAGCAAGAGGGGCTTTTAATCATTATTGTTTGACAGACATATTAGACATATATAAAAATACAGAACAAAGCGCGTCCCGTATTGGTTCAATACATGACGCAACATTTAACTTCCACATAAAGGACAATTCCGTATTTTACTCGATGGGTGGCAACCCTGACACACACACACATACACATAAACAAACACAACATAACATCAGTCGCTCATCCTGATGGCTGGACAGAATATTCATAGACAGAATAAAGAGACTATTCCACAGAAATTAGCCTACTTACTGTCATCATCGGGTCTT
>JAQQZY010000010.1:21331202-21345716 GCA_030068375.1 Ostorhinchus rueppellii | reverse complement strand
AACCATTGTATAAATGTACATAAACCAACATATATGTGGAATAACACACCATCATATATACTGAAAACATGAACTAAGCAGCACTTTGGTCATTTATTTTCTGATTCATCTTATTAAACTATGTCAGATTTGGCACATTTAACGTCTGAAGCAGATATTTTCTAAGAAATTGTAGAGCAGTGTAATGTAATAGAGTATTTCACAGCTCTATTCTCAGTTTCATTTTAAGATACAGCCCTCTCTTAGTTGACTATGCAAAATCAGCTTCTTGAGTTGACTTAAAATTTATACGTTCAGCTGCCTGGAATTTCTGTGTCTTGACTTTGCATAATTCAGACTTTTGTTGTTATTGGAAATCCACCAGGGGTTCTGCAGCTTTGTTTTACTGCCTTCCTTAAGTGTTCTGATGCTTGTCATTACAGGGAAAGATAAATAAATCATTAAAAACTGCACTTCAACACATTTAGAGGGTGGTATGGTGGTGCATTGCTTCTTAGACTCTACGTATGTGGGTTCTTCCTGGGTACTCCAGCTTCCTCACACCATCCAAAAACATGTTAAATCTGAAGGCTAAACATCTGAAGGCACCGTGCTCATGTGGACCACATAAGGAGGTCCATAATCATTCCTAAGATGAATGTATTCTGATGTGAGATGTTGAAAAGCATGATGGGACAGCTGTCAAGGAGATGGTTAAGATGTCGGAGGTCTAAAAACACATCCATCCATGTCGAAGAAAGCGCTGTACCATCAAATCCTGGAGGCCAAGAAGCTCTCCCTACTGCATAAACATGATGGCATCACATAGAAAGAGAATTATGAGGATATTTTGAAACGTCATCTGGAAGATAAACTTTTGGCACAAGCAGATCTTTGAGCATATGTTTAAAACCCTTTTAAAACCACAGGGATCACCGATGACACCATGGCGCATGTGTATTTTAAATTACCGTAACTCTTTGCGACTTTGTGCAATTTTAATCATTCAAACTGCCCCTGAAAGCTGTGAAACGGGGCTTTCTGATGCTATTACTCAAGCTCACTTCCCTATCCAAACCGACAAAACTGAGTGCACAGACAAAAGACAAAAGAGGGGAGGAAAAAGTGTCCTCTGTGCCACAAAAGCACACCTTGGATGTGTGATGTATGTCATGTGGGTCTGTGTCTGCAGCTGGACAGGAATTATTTCATAAACTACCACTGCTAAAATAAAAAAACACCTGGATATTGACAAATACAACAGCCTGGAACATGGACTCAGAAAGCTCCAGAAATGCACAACTGTCTGAGTTGTTGTTAAATAGTTCGAATTAGATTTTTCCAACCTCACAAATGTTCAATCTGCACTTTTTAAGAATTTATAAAAAGAAAGTTGAAGAAAATTCAATTCCATTTTAATCATTTTCTTCTTATAACACCCACACTGTAAAAAGTAAAACATTGCATCAACTTAAAAATGTTTCTTCAATAGGTCACACGTAAAAAAAAAAAAAAAAAAAAAAAAGAGTTGAGTGAACCAAATTAAATTACATTAAATGTATTTTAATTTAATTTAATTTGGTTCACTCAACTCATTTTTTTATGTGTGACCTATTGAAGAAAAAGTTTTAAGTTGATTCAATGTTTTTCTTTTTGCAGTGCAGTTTTAGGTATTTAATTACACAAGAATGGTAAATACTTGACAGATTTTGAAAGTTCTACTTCTCCTGGAAAAAGGGTGTAAATCATTTACATGTAGGGCATATTTTGACACAATTATTAACAAAAATAGACAAAAAAGATAAGACGTTTTAATAAATATATATATTATTATGATGCTGGAAGGGTTAAAATGACAAAATAAGGTAAACATTTTGTCGGTGCTATCACGAAGCCCTTTCATCAATTTACAAGGAAAGCTGCCTGTAAAATTATTAGTATTATTGTGAAATTTCAGAATGTCAACAATAAGTTAATTGAATTTTCATTAATATGTTCAGAATTGTGGAAAACTGAATCTGAATGCATTTATCTGAGGTGTATGTAGTGTAAACTTCTGTCCTGGACTGTGTATATACAGATATCATCAGACGATTGTCAACAGCGTCAGTTTATTTCCGACAACAGTGTCTGTAAGACTGGGAGGAGGTGTTCAGACAGCAACAATTACAGTCCCATCTGAAGACTGATCATCATTTCTGTGCCACTTTCCCACAGCCTGTCCCCTGCCCGCTGGGACCTCCGATGCTATCTACTGCCTAATGTTTACCTAAAATGTTAAAAGAACAACATCAAGAAAAAATAACAAAACAAGAGTGAAACGTACAGACCATAGAAAATCAAATACATAGATCGGCATAATACTGACATTGTCATATATCATCAACATCAGGTGGTTGTTTTCAAGAATAATTACAGACAACAGTAAAATACCACACAAGTTCATACTATCTCCAAACTGATATAAGTGGAGCTAATCCAAACACTGACCCACCCTGTGATTGAATATAATTACAGATGGCCTTCCCGACATCATGCACTAAAGCCGAGTTTGCGTCAGAATCTACAGAAAAAATGAAATATTAGAGAACAACATTATCGCTTATATCCATTTGAATGAAAGCGCTGAATGATGCTGTGATGGCTCTTTTGTCGGTCAGCTCACACTGACCATGGTTTTGAGGTTAGTCTGGGTTCAGCTCAGATCAAGAGGTCACATCCTTCAGTATTTGTCAAGTTGATATACTACTGGCAACATAATTAAAAGGCAGGAGGCTGTCGGGCTGGCGGCACAGGCACTTTACAGAGTGTTGTTTTCTTTGGGCACATGGTGAATCTTGAACTGCATATTTTTCTTTTTCCTGTATGGATTTCACATTTGCATGGAAAAATCTTTCTTGTGTGTTTGGATTTCCATTGTGTGGACAACATAAAGGGCTCTGGGATGGGATGTGGGAAAAGGGAGTGTGCAGTTTGACTAAGTGCATGTTTTGATGTCTATTTGACAGCCTTGGTCAGAGGCTGATGTCGGTACATACACAAACTTAACGGCCATCCTCTTTCCTCCTCTTAAATTCACTGAGGGAAAACCATCGAAAGGCTGCTACTGCAGATATCCCACAATATAAAAATGTGGAACACATCCAGTACATACAATGTTCAGTCATTATGCTAAGCCTGAAGCACTTTCAACAACCGAAGAATTAAACATTTGTGGTTGCAATGATATAAAATTACTTTAAAACTTAAAAATGATCAAGAATCCCTGTAATGTGGACTGTAAACTTGCTGCCCTTTAATTTAAAAATAAGGGCTGATTTTCAGATTTCAGTGGTTCCTTAAACACTATTTTGCAAGGAAGTATTTCAGTCATATGATTTGTCCTGACAAATTGTGGTCACAAAGCAATTGGGCAAACAATTGCTGCATAACTTTCACAGAAGTATTATTTTTTTCTAATTGGAAATGGATGTCTGCTCAAAATATATCTGATTTTATCCTCAGTGCTAATTATTTGAATGAAGTCCAAATACATGCTGAAAACTTCTCTGGGGAAGATCTATTGAATAAAAGCGGACAGCTTCTCCCTCTAGCTGAACGGAATGTGGATATTGGCATTCATTTAAAATAACACACCTAAATATATATTTCTTAATCATGCACATTTGTCTCCTTCAGTCATGCTGGTGTCTTGGTTAAGTAGCTCTGTGAAGCCCTGCTGTTTCAGCTGAGCATGACTGAAAAGTACCTGAGCATTCTGTCACCTCATCAAGCCTGCGTTATGACCTTAGGTAAAGCCTTTGACAAACGCTGGGTGTTGTCTCCAGATTAAACTTCCTAAAAAAACTGGCACAGTCACTTTCCCCATTCTTCTCTCGGTTCCCCTCTTTATTGCTTTTTCCGGCTTCTTTCGTTGTTGTACAAATGTCCTGTGTATGAGGTGTTTAATAAGTGTCCACATTTCCTTTGTAACAGGAAATAATAAATCCCAACTCACTATTTCAACAAACAAAATGTACTACTATCCCTCAACAGCTAATGGGAGAAAAGTGTGCTTGGCACATGCATGCAACAATGATATGCCAGGTGCTGCTATTCTGTTATTGAGACGGTCTGGCACAGACTTTCTTGGCATAAGACAAGGCAGTCATAATTTTGCTTGACACTTAGCGAGTGAGCGTGAGAGTTTTTTTTCTAGGTTATAATAAGAACTGACCTTGTGGCCATCAGTATGGAGTCACTGACCAAAGTACTGGGGCATGAGGTAAAGCAAGCCTCAAACATCAGTCGTACAATTTCCTGCTCTGTGCTCCATAATGCAGACATGATGCTGTACCTGTGGCCGGCTTTGTAAGTCTGGATCACGGTAAAAGTCAATCCTGACGACATCAAAAGTATGAAACTGCTGGCATGAAGGATTGAAATACCTTTCACATCCCTGTGACTAATGTCATCTCCACAGGCTAAATAAAGCCATCCTGTGTCTTGTTACACATGCAAGTTATCTAAGTGATTAAACTTTCTGCTGCTCACCTTACAAAAGCAATGAAGACTAAAGAGGGTTGCATCAGATACAAGGTCTTACGTGAGTGGCAAGAAATTCATAGAGTGAAAAGTACGTCCCCTCAGTTTTCCTCAGTCTTTCCTGTCTCGCAGAGGGTCAGTGTGCAGAGTCAGCTAAAGGGGATTAAATGTGACCCTCAAGGACAGTGCAGCAACACGTTTGCCAAACCCAGGACTTGAACCTGGCTCGTCCCCTTAAAGGACAGCTGACGGCTCACTGTGCGAGTCTCACCACAGTAACGCCGTATCACTGCCGAGGTGGGATGGAAAGAGAATCCCTGACCCAAGTGAAAAAGACAATAGAAAATATGACATGGGAACATCTCAACTGTCTGGTTCTCCAACACTGAACACCATGAGTCACATTAGTGAGGGGATCCCCACATCCAACCTGAGGGAACTGCTGGATCCTGTTTATCCACCCTGTCCTCTGGGCGACTGGAGACTGGGATCCCCACAATTCCTGAAAGTGGAAAACGATGGCCCCGTGTCGTTTGTCTGGACAATGACTGACAGGATCTCCAAGTGCTCCAAAGCAAATGAGGGCAAAGGAATTTCCATGAGGTTAAACAGACGTGGGAAGATCTGTTACCAGTCAGACCCAAAGTGGGGAGACGTGGTCGCCTCTGCTCACTTCTGAGGTGCTGACTTCTTCAAAAATATTTCACTTGTAGGGAAAAAAAGAATTAATAGAAGCCATAAATCACTTTGGACATATCCAATTTGCATTTTTTTATTTTATGAACAACATTTTGTTCTTCATAACCTTACAAAGTGTTGCACAAGAGCAGTTCTCAACTATTTCTTGCCAGGATATCATTATTTGCCATTTATCTTATATCATTTTATTCTTTTAATTCTTTTTTATTTTATCTTTATTTAATCAGGCAAGCCATTAAGAACAACTTAATATTTACAATGGCAGCTTGGGCAAAAGGCAGAGACTCTCAAGGGGAAAAGGGTTTGGCCAAAATAGATATATTAAAGTTGAAAAAGTTAAAAAAGAGGCAAAGACTTTCAACACACCCACTACATGCCATTTCCAAAACATCATGAAGTAAAGCTCATAATAAATAGAAGTTCAGTCTGTCTTCAATTTGCATTTAGTTTAAAATGCAAAAAAAAAGTTTACATTTATGTAAAAGCTGCCTAACTCCTCCAAATTTGCACAGATCCTCACTAATTCCATCAATAAACAGGTTGTTGCAGATGAACAAGGACACATCTGTGACCTCAACTTAATTTGTTCTTCAGCAATTCCCTTCTTTTTTTGTATTTCCCAAAGAACCACCAGGCGGGAGAATGGAAGATATTACAAATCCATGACTTTCCCACTAAAGAGTTCATATCCCAAATGCATCCCCTATATAGACAAAACTAAACACCTTCAGCTTGTCTATTTCCTGTTTCTGATTATTTAAAATATTCTGTTAAATGTTCATGGTGGTCGTGGTCAATAATTATCACAATACATGTCAGATCAGTATTTCTTTAATGTTTAAAGGCTTATTTTTCTTCTTGCTGCTTTAAAATAATTATTCATGGTCACAACAAGGAGACAGAACATTTAACAATTATAATGATTTTGTTTTTTAAACAAGGGGTTAAAACAAAGTCAGAACAGATAAGATGATGAAGAATAAATGGAAAAGTAAACCAAAAATAACCGTAAAAACAAAATAAAAATCTTTATTGCAATTATATTTTTTGATATGTATAATGACCTTTGTCATTATCATTATGAAGCCCCGCCCCTTGTTAGAAATGAAATACCTAGCATCAAAATTTAAGTACTCACAGTTCTGTGTTTAGGAAATGATAATGGTGTAGTTCGTTCATCCATCCATCCATCCATCCATCCATCCATCCATCCATCCATCCATCCATCCATCCATCCATCCATCTTTGGGGTCTTCGGGGGTGCCTATCCCAGCCATCAACAGGTGACGGTGGGGGGCAGCAGGGCTCAATATGTTAAAATATTTCTGTCTGTCTGTGTAGGCCTCTAGATTTAACTAATCAGTGCTTTGTTTAGGAAAAGATGATGGTTTGGGTCAAATATTACAATAATCTTTTCAGACTTTTCAATATTAAACTAGTGTCTGCAGTCTTTTTCTGATCTTACATAAGTGGTATCACAGCCTAAACCTACATGACTACAGTCTCAGAGGGACATGGTTCAAAATGAGTGGCTCACAACTTTCTCATCACTTATGTCGAGATATTGACATGAAACATACCTTTACTCCAGAAATGCTGAGATTGCAAGTAGGTATTTGTGGTTTGCACAAATGACAGCCTGAGTTACTTCCACTTAGTTTTAAGCAGAGATTGGTTGTGACATCTCTGGAGTGAATCCTTTAGTGGAAAATACAGCTGTCTGCTTCACTGATGACTGATGCAGTCATTATGTTTTCATGTCACTTATCTGACTAAATCCCCTTTTGAGCCCTGAACTCTTGAACATTTTACTTTGTTATTATGAGAGTCTTCCATTCCTCAAATCTCCTCATCATCTATTTGCATTGGACCCTGGTGCTGTAACTCCACTGCTGTCTGTAGATATTGGCCAAATAAAAACATAGCTTTCATCATACCAGGGGGTCAGTTCAATGGTCAGGTTATAGGGGTGGACACAAACATCCCACCCTGTCAAACCTAATTCTCCTGACACTTAAACTTAGCTGTGCAAAATCCCACACCCTGCAGCCTCCCACAGGCCTAAAACATGTACTGCTGGAGCACAACAAGGAACAAGAGGGAGGGTGAGGAGAGCGGAGTGGTTTCTTTTGTTTTATCGAGGCTGGCATTCCCTCTCCCAGCCTGCTCTGTTCTGTGCTACAAGGGTGCAGCTCCAGTGGCTTAGGCCACTGGTGGCACCTGTCTCCTCTTCAGCGCCAGGCCGGGGAGACTGCCCTGCTAGCCTTGATCCCCACGCTAATTATTTTCAAAGCAGCCGGGATTTATATCACACTCATGCAGGCGCCAGTGGCACTGCTGCTCCCCCAGGAAGCAGCTTTTCTGGCTTTTCTTTCTTGCTTGGTGGGCAGAGATTGTCACCATGGACAGGAGCAGCCCTCGGGCACCACAGAAGCATCTGGCCATCTGGTTGGATTTGGACGGGAGCCAGCATCAGATTGCTTCAGTGCAATTGGTCTAAAGAGTCATTTCTCAGCTTCCCAGCAAAGTTATTCAGTAACAATATGTGTGTGTGTGCAGCTTACACTGCAATAACCTGTCCTGTAGGATCTGCTAAGTGCTGTTTAAATGGTAAATGCACTGCACTTATATAATGCATTTTCTACACTTCATGGTGCCCAAAGTGCTTTACAAAGCCTCACATTCACCCATACACCAGTGGGAGGGTACTGCCACGCCCTACTGGGAGCAATTTAAGGTTCAGTGTCTTGCCCAAGGACTCTTCAACATGTGGACAGTCAGAGCATCAAACTACCAACCTTTAATAATGGATTAGATTGTTATAGCACTTTCCAAGTCATCCAAAGCGCTTTACATTATTGATCTGTTATTCATTCACTCTCACATTCCCCCTCTGCTGGTGGTAAACAGAAGCATGACTGCCATTTTGCATTTACGGCCCCTCCCCCCACACACACTGGAGGAAAGGAGGGTGAAGTGTCTTGCCCAAGGACACAACAGACTGACCAGGACAGAATGGGAATTGAACTGCCAACCCTTTGGTTACTGGATGACCCGCCCTACCACCTGAGCTACAGTAAGTTTAACAAAGACTCTAACCGCGACTAGCTTTTGTTATTCAAGTTGATGAAAGAAGTACGAGGCAGGTATTTAACAGGTGCATAAATAATTCAATAAACACAAGTAAATTCCTCTAGATTTTTGTAAATCACAGACCTGCATCATTTCTGAACATTTGTGAAGCAAAAATATATTTTACAGCAATAGTTTTAGATAATCTACTTTTTTTCAATTTTTTATTTTATTTTATTGTTTTAACAACTAGAAACAATATTTATATTTAAAGCTGCAGGATCAGAAACCACATGGCAGTTTTCTCCTCTCAGTCCAAATCAAAAGACTAAATATAAATATAGATGAAGCTGATAGTGTTTCATGGTGTTATGGAAAAATGAAGCCACTTTTCCAAGCTTCCATATCGAGA
The DNA here is from genome assembly GCA_030068375.1 of Ostorhinchus rueppellii. NCBI lineage: Eukaryota > Metazoa > Chordata > Actinopteri > Kurtiformes > Apogonidae > Ostorhinchus > Ostorhinchus rueppellii. Next base: position 21,337,030 of record JAQQZY010000010.1, on the reverse strand, counting down.
CACAGAGTCAAGTTCAGGTCACGTCTGACAGAATATGACCAGCAATCTATAATTGCTGCTGTCAATCACATATTAACCCCCTGCCTTCTGAAAATTTATGTAATTAGACACAAATCTGCATCACAGAGATTTCTGTCGCACGCAGAGAAGAGATAAATGAATATATAGAAGCCCAATGTACTCTCAGACCACTGGAATTACAATATACTGAAAGGGATTTAAAGATATTTTTTTTGTAAAAACTATGAAGCATATTTAATGGTTTGCTGAGTAAGCATAAATGAGGTTTGTATTGGAGTTTGCACTGCACTGGTCATTCAATGGCATAGATATCAAATGATTTTATGCATCATGAAATACAGAAAAATAGCAAATCAATGAAAAATTATGTTGTGATTATACATATCTATGATGCAGAAGCAAACAATGGCAGTATTTTCTTTCTGGTGAGCAGGGATATAAATATTTTGTATCATAAAAAGAATAATCCGAAGAATCTTTAACTAAATGAAATCCCTGAGATATTTAATGTGTACAGGATTTCATATAAGGACAACTGGGCATTGTATACGTCAGTTTTATGTCAAGTAATTGCACCTAAATATATCATTCAACAGATCTCAACCTGGTTGGTAGGTTGTTAATGGAGAAAAAGAGCAAAGGCTTTTACTCAATATCCCGTACACTGCCATTACCTGTGCATGAGTTAATCTTTAATTATTGCCGACTAAGTCAATGTAATATCAAAGCATTTTCCATTTTCTGGGTAGGAGTCCAGTTTCTTCACAAGCCGACGCCGTATCCAGGATGTACGACCTGCACATTTTTCAAATAGGTGAAACATTACAGTTCAACAGACCATAAAACACACAGGAACCTGAACTGTGACCTTTTTTCATACAGTAGCTTATTCTCTCCTCTCTTTGTTTTCCGTGGAAGCCAATCTGGATCATTAATTTTACGGACTCCGGAGGGCTTGAAGTAATCTTTGATGTTTTCTGATACTCCGCACTTAACATTCCACATGTACTTCTCATCACTCTCGAGCCTGATGTGACTGACATGTAAGTTATGTCCCAACACCAGGAAAGTAGGAAGAGGCACGGGCTCTTGGCTGTTTGCCATCCTACGGTACGCCGCTGAGATAACATCTGCATTTGATAATATTGTCATGGTAGGAGGCCATCTTTGTGGGGTCAGTGTACTCCAAACACGGGCAGCGCACTTGTAAACACACCTTCAGAATAGAATGGACCAATTGACACAAGTTCATTTATGGTACAGCGAATTCCCACCTTATCTAGAGGCAATTGCAAGTGATTTATGTTTGTATTTCCCTCAATTATACCTTCCATAATAGCTAAATTGGGAAAAAAAAAAATCAGGATACCCTCACAGAAAGATTGAGTAAATGGTCATACGACTCCGGAAAGTACTGTATGGTGATAAAGATCCAGTCATTTCTCTTTAATTTTGTTTCTTTCCACTCCTCCGTTTCAGCCATTGTTATGAAGTGTTTACATTCACCAGACTGGCAGATCCATAATGACGTGTTTGTCTCTAATTGACCAACTGGCAGGGGTGCTGTTGCTCCTTATTGCCTACAGGTAAAAAGCCTTTAAGTTACTCACTCTGCATCCCAGAGGAATCCTAGAAAAAACAAACCACCATGTTTGACCTTTGGAGAGACTCTTGTAGCGACAGGCTCCTCTTACAACTCATATCAGCTTCCATTGAAGTACAAACAAAGGCTCAGTAATAGTAACCAAATAGACAAGCTGAGCAAAGGTCTGGCATGGGCAGGGGAACGTTACGAGGCAGATCAGACTACATTTAGACAGTTATTATTATCAAATACAATAAATAATACTTTCTACATAGGTTTATATTCCCAGTGCTTATTGACAAGTGGTGTGTTAGCAGCCACAGATCCATCATTATCACCTAAATATGTTTATCTTAATATAATGGCAAAAAAAAAAAATGGAAAAAAAATCACACATTTCACATCAGAAGTCACAATTTTCCAGCTTACATCCACAGTAACGCTGGACAGGATGGTACAGCCAGGGGAGTAGCCCATTACAACTGATTTTATAAATATTTAGGCTTAGCCACATTAAGCTGATTTGGGTACTTTACTCTGCTGGTCTGCCATGAACACTTGAGTCTAAATCTGCTTAATTCGTACTGTGCCACTCTGCGCGAGTTTCACATTCTCTTGAGATAATATAAATGCCTGATTTTACAGTTATGTCATCCTGCATTTCTTTATATTTAATGCAGGTTTCGTGGATACTGTGGAGCTTTGAATCTGATTTAGGAGGCTTTGAATAAAAAGAAGGTTCCCATCATCAGCTTGGGAAAGTCTAAGCAGATCTGTGATAATTGATTTGGGAAGCCATCAACTCTAGATAGTCTGGCATTTGTGAGTTATGGGCGAGTAAGTATCCAATACCAGGTTATTGTGGCGAGACAGCGGAGATGTTGCGGTCGTGGGCTCGGCTAAACTTTCTGGGTGAAGGGTAGCAATCCTTGTGGTTGACTGAACGAACAATTACTGGAAGATTAAAAAGGGCTTCAAGAGAAAACATGATGAACGTTATAAAGAGCTGAAATAGAGATGTTTGTTTTTCCACTAAACGCTTCGCTCAGTTTTACATCTTTGACATTTTTGTGGAGCTCAACCAGAATAGGGATGCAGACAAAAAGACTGTGGTTTATCTTTGATCCGTTTCCTCAAGGTGCTGGTTCTGACCGCACTGCAAAAAAAAATTTATTAGATTCTGTTATAAAATTAACCGAAATAGGTGTGTTTTGTGCCAAGAATTGGACAAGTTGCAATAAAAAGCCTCGTATGCTGTGGCTATTTTTCAGACACTGCTTTAGAATTAAATATACCGAGCGTGTGTTTGTATTTCTGTTAAAATAACCCCAAATATTTACAGTGATACCCATCAAAAGCTCCTCCTTTTCCGTGCATCAGCGCTGCGATCCGAGCCTGTTACCCTCACTCCCTCACCGAATCTACTATCTTGGGCAAAATTCTTAACACAGCCAATGACAAGCTGGTCACACAAGTATTATGTTTTATGTTTTCCCCATTGCTGTCTAATGTTTCACATTGAGGTTGGGACCATCAAGCAAACTACAGCTCACAAAAGAATGGGCCCATTGATTCCCAGAGGAATAATTTTAGTGGAGGGAGTATTTAGCACAGGCCCAGCTAGAGAGAGCTATTAGCTGCTTCTCCAGCTCTGTGATCCATGACTGGAGAGGCTCAGTGTGAGAAGAGAAAGAGGACCCTCGCCTGGCACTGCATCCACACTCATTTCACCCCGCAAACAGTGTGGAGCGCCGCTGAAGTCATGTTACACAGGCTCATCTCAGCTCTTAAAACGCTGCCAATATGGCTTCCTCTTCATATTTTTTAATCTGACGTCTAATACAAACAATACATCTGATTTCCAGCAGCGTCGTTTTGCAGCAACTCTATCTTTTGTTATGATAGTACACACACACACACACACACACACAAAACTCACTCAAAACACTCGATTGCACATGAACAGCAAACTGACAGAGATATAATATAAACAATATCAGTGTTCAGGAAACCACTGTGCTTGCTGCTGTGTATCAACAGGTCTTAGTCAGGACGCTCCGAGATTGGGCATGAATTCCTCGTTCTCAGGAGAAACCAAAGTGGTCCATCATTACCTCCTCCAAACTCCCCCTTTTCCCATTTCAGCACTGCACTGAACTAAGATATCAGCTAACACATTATCCTCTTAGCCCTGGAGACTGATAGCCACTGAGGGCCTCGAGCCAGGAGCAGCCATACAGGTCAGGGAATAAAACGGGCGTCACTGTTACAGCAACAGTAAATTTAACACAGATCAGATATTGCTGACTTATTGATCCATTGCCCAACTGCAGTGCATACAAATCACATCTTTTTTGGCAAAAACATTAATGAAAAATTGCAGGATATAAATGTTTTTTTCTGTGTGTATTCGTCATATGGTACGTAATTATATCTCAAATGGATTGAATATGTCATTTGTTTACTGTTGAATTAAATTGTCTGTAAATGCTCATTGATTTTTAGTCAATTAAACTGAAATGAGCCCCACCCTGTCCATATTAAGGCTATACTAATAACATCATTTTCCTACTATCACCATATATCTGATGACATTATCCTGTGTCCGTGCTGCCCACTGTGACTTTTCTTTCTTTTTTTTTTTTTCTTTTTAAGAACATTTGATTGTAATTCTTGGCTCGGTCCACTTTCTGTCAACAGAGGAAGCCAAACCCACCAGGTTTTTATGATTAAGTAGACAAAGTCAGGAGGGCTTTATTCCAGACTTCTTGCCAAGTCATTTTATATCACTTTAACAAGCCAAAAAACAAACTTATGAAATCACATTAATAGCTGTCAATGTAAAAGAAACAAAAGTCCATAATAGCTTAGAGATGTTTTACAAGCGAATCTGGCCTTCCTCAGGCATCATGTTTTTCATCAAATCTTGTAGGCATTTTATGTAATAGCTTGAGCCCTAAAAGTGAGATGTCATGCAGCTAAAAACATTACAGCAGCCCCACATGCTGGCAGTAGCCCAAGATGCACCTGCACTTTCAATTACTCAGCGAGTGTACTTCTCTCCGCTAGTCTAGACACCCAACACCTGCTGCACATTAATCTGTAATGGTCTCCGCTGCCGGATATTCCCAGTTAACAAGACAACATCTGATTGCCACACCTTTCCCCAGTCTACAAGCTGGCGGGCTCAGCATCACTTCGGACCAGCTGATATGTGTCACAGAGTGTACCGACTGGGCCTCAAAGGAGGGGAAAGCCAGGAAGGTGGCAGATCCGCTTCACATGAATTTGCCGGTTTGGCACTGCTATCGTCAGCTTGGATGAAATTGAACACCTCCATACAGCTTCACTGGAAGGTTACAGTGTTTCTGGATGCCGTCCATGGGCTTGGTCCTCGCCAGCCACCCTCTTCGCCATTTTCACAGTGACGTCATGAGTCCCTGTAGTCAGAGCTGGCTACTAATTCAAAGTAATCACAAAACTGAACTGCATACTCGTATTTTAATGACTTCCAAATTTTAAAAGCACTAAACTCAGCGTGCATTCTGTGTTTGCATGTACAGAGCCACCCAAATGTTCTGGTGACTTAACTGGAATGAATACTCAGTGACATAACACGCGTTTGCTTTCTTTTCTTACAGCTTATACAGGACTGCACTGCTAAAAAAAAAAATAAAATAAATAACAGAATGAGCTTTTAAGACAACAAACCTGGAACAACAAAGTCAGCTCAAGATACTAAAGCTAAGCGAGGTGTCTGCAGACAGCTGTGCACTTTTACAAGAGTTAACGCAGAACCAGTAAGAGGCCGGTGTGTACATTTTACTCCAACGTCAAAGGTCATTTTACAGAAAACACACCTGCTTCATTATTAACTGTAGTCCTTGGCCAGACCGACAGGTGGTACAGGAATAGCAGACCACATCAGCAAAACATTCAACTAGTAATACTGGGGGACTGTGCAGTAAAAATACTCACTTAAGTTCTGTTTCACTGTCGTTTATAAAATATGTGACTGATGAAAATGCAACAGTGTAATGATGGGATGCACTGTCTTTTGTTAATGTGATCAGTGGTAGGACTTTATTTAAATAATTCAGTAGTTTTAGTTGTAAGATGTTATTTTTATTATACTTGAAACATATACTCACTGGCCACTTTATTAGGTACACCTTGCTAGTACCGGGTTGGACCCCCTTTTGCCTTCAGAACTGCCTTAATC
>JAQQZY010000010.1:21308077-21319704 GCA_030068375.1 Ostorhinchus rueppellii | reverse complement strand
CTACAGACAGACAGACAGACACACACACACACACACACACACACACACACACACACACACACACACACACACACACATACACAGAGACACAAGTCGTTTCCTTACCATCACCCCACACGCAGACATAAATGAGTGGTCGTAGGTCAGAGCAGCTGCTGATAGACACTTCCAGGTCCTAGTCGTACAACTTTCCCTTATGTGCTTATATAACATCAACATTTTGGGAGAAAACAAAACCCACAAATTGTCCCAGTAGTTAATATTTCATACAACAGTAATGCTTAAAACAGGTGGTGACCTGGTTGAAGAAAATTTCTCCTTTACAATAGTAAATGGCTGTTCTACTTTGACATATAATGCTATGTAGTTATGGTATTGAATATCCATTCAATGATCTCCAAAGTACTTACTGTCGAAGTAAATTGATGGACTGAGGAATATATGTCCATCCCATACATCCTACTGGTGATACATCAGAACACTCTCTTGTCTAGGATATCTACCATGATGAACTGTTTTCCTGCAAACTGTCTCTGTTAGAGCAGTTAGAGCATCCATCTCCTCCGAGATTTTGATGAATAATGGAGTAATAGGAGGAATTTCCTCAAGAATAAAATGTTTCTAACCCTGCACCTCTTCTGGCAAGCGCTCCAGTTCTCCCAGTGCAATTGCAAGCAACAGGCGTGCCAAAAGCCCAGGCGTCTGCACAGATCTATGTTTATCCCATCCCTTTAGAAACCCTGCTATGGGGTCTCTGGGGTTTTCCCCCCTTTTCCAAGTATGTTTGCCAATGAAAGAAACACATGCTCCATTATTATTTATAGAATAATTTGTTTGTTTATTATTCTGTTTTTCCAGAAGGTGAATGTCAACTCGGATCCACTCGGATTCGGTACACTTTATGAGGGGTATTGAGTTTTTCATTTGGACGTGGGTAGGAGTGTAGCATATTAAAAGTAAAGGAGGGGTTCTGAAAAATGAGCTTTGTCATGTGCAGCTGACATTTTTATGATTGTGAACAAGTGTTGAAAACCTCCCGATCCAGTTATCATCATTATCCATTGCATCTTGCGGGGAGGCCTCAGACATGGGCAATGAGCTTTTCCCTATAGTCATGGTTAAAAAAAAAAAAATGTGCAGACCTCCAGTATAGAGCAGTTCAGTTCCAAAGAAAAACACTGATAGTTTTCACAGCTTATGGTATCGCAGAGCATTTTAAAGATATATTACATCTGAACGCTCTTCCTGGTGTTTAATCATTCGAGAGGCCGGTCCAGTAATCTTGACTGAAGCGCTTATGAAATTAATATTGCTTTTACCCCCAGAGTTTATAAAGTAAAACGTGTCAGAGTGTCACTAACAGCCCTATAACCCTTGTCACTCCATTTGACTGACAGTTTGCTCGCTGATTCAGACATTTTCATCCTTGGTGGAAGAGCATATTCGCACCAGCAGTTACACACACTTACTATTTTTCCCTAAAGCGCTGCATTTTCTTCATTTTCAGAGATGCTGAGCTCACGTTTTTTCCAGGCATGACGGACAAAGCAGGAGTTTTGACAGGTACTTAACAACAATCAAAAACAGTTATAAACACAGCGTGGCATGGGCAGGGTACAGGAAGGAGGCGAGGAAGGCACATACCCTTCAGACCCCTATCACACTTTCCAAAAAGGAACTTGCTTTTTCCTAACATGATGAAAAAAATCATAAATCTGTGAGTTTCACAGACCTGCAGCATGAGCTAAGGTGTTTTCATAGTGCTCGGCACATATGTTTTACCAAGTGAGCTTGTGGTTAAGCAGCTAATGCTTGGATTCCCATTAATAACTCTTTAGCCTTCTATTTTTGTCTCCACAATAGAAACATGTTCAATTCACTAAAGGCATCCTTTAAAAATCCAATCTTCACTAAAGCCCTCCGCATTCTCATTTCTATTCTTCAGACTTTATTTATAGTTACAACGTTTGCATCCAGTGGAGTTAGATGTGTGATACAACACCATCAACACACTTTAGTCCATATCAAAATATACCATACATGCATTAAAACATATATACTTTTTTTTTTTTGCGCTGCATGTGCTTTCGTTGCACCCACTTCCTCTATGGTAACAGCTGTCAAAACGTTGTCGGATTACAGCGCACCACAAAGTTACAGTTCATATTAGAGCCTGGTACAGGGCAGGAAGTTAGGAGGAGTCCAGCAAGCGGGGAACATTAAAGCCTCTCAGTTTCTCAGAGCAAAGCAACTCAGGCCCAGGGGAGGAATAGCTAACACCAAGAGGGTGCTGCTCCAGCTCTGCTAATTTAGCTACACGTGTCAGGGATATCGAGGGCTTTTCCACTGATGTTTTAGGTATTAGAACAGATAACACTGTGTAATTGCGCTTTGTTTTTGCACCCGGATGATTCTATTCACAGCCCGGGATCACAAAGCCCCTTTCTCTTGGATTAGTCAGGCTTCAAGACTTGTGTGATGAAGCCACAAGATATGTGCAAGATTGTTGAGAGAGAAAACTCCCTGAAATCTCCCCTCATCTGCTGACGGAATAGAAGTTGTTGAAATAATAGCAGTTGAGCGGGATAATTCTCCAGCACATACGTATGTCTGAACACTGTCAACGCAAAGCAGAAATGTTTACATCCCGGACTAATGAGTTTCATAGTAACGCTGTTTGACATTGAGGTAATAACATCAGTGTCATACTGGTGTGTAAGTATAATATGACAGAGGCCTTGATAATCAGTTTACACTAAATCAATATCAAATGTCATAGCAAAGTGAGGGTGATCCTGTTTGAAACTGTGAAAATCCAACAAAGTGTGGATCAAATTCCCATAAACAGCTAACCTCAACAATGACGTCTGATTTCATAGCGGGAGGGTTTATTTTAGTGCGTTTTCCCAGCCAGGACAAGGATTTGACCTGTAGACCCTCTGGTCACTTCCCACCTTGTCTTACATCCTGGTGTAAGATCTGTGAATCTAAAGGAGCATAAAAATACAGTGTTTAACAAATGTGTTCTTCCAGCTCCACCCAGTATAAGGTGTTTTCCACTGCTGCCGTAATTGAACAGTATTTCTGTTTACCTAAATATATTTTTATGTTTCTATAATGGTTAATCCACCAGTATATGTAAGATCTTTTTATCAAAACCATATCTTTAACGCTAAAATAGAACTATTGTTACTATCCATACATTTTCAAGTTTAATGTTTTCCAAAAATGCAAAGGGAAATGCAGCAGAAAATGACTTTTTTCTTTTTATGAAGTTGCACAATTCCAGTTATTATCTTGCATTCCTACATAAAAACAACGGCAGCAAGAATCCAAACTGTTATCTGCACTGTAGCACCCTATACTGTAATAATTTACTGAAAATGTAATAAAATTTGCACTTAACGTGATCGAAAATGTAATAGAACCCAATAATGTAGTAACTTCACCAATAAAGTAATAAAATACTGACTGACATTGTAATATCTGCACTTTCTGTTGTTTCAAATCCAGTGTATTTAACAAAATGTAGAACTTCGGACTGAAAACGAACATATATATTATATTATTTGTCAAGTTTGACATTATCAGTTTAAAAAAAGACCCACCTGTGCATGTAATAAATCCCCAATAATGTAACAAGGTATTATATTATCAGTAAAAATGTTATTACAATATCAGTCAGGATATTTTATTTAGTGGTGAAGTTATTACATTATTGGGTTTATTACATTTCTAATTGAGTTAAGTGCAAATTTTATTACATTTTCAGGAAATTATTACATTATAGAGTACTACATGCACCAAAAGTGGTAACACAAAATATGGACATTTTTGGTTATTATTTATCAACAAGGACTATTTTGTTATTCTAATTAGTCATTTTCTTAATGAATAACAATGAAATTGTTAATTTGAAACAATTTTTTGATAAACTATGAAGTTATTTATGTTTTCTTGATCTAATATAATTAAGCACCGTATACTGAACGTGAGGGGATTTATAAAGCAAAAGCTCCATTCTGAGTCTATTTGTGATGTATGTATGTTCCCTAAACACTATCATTAAGTTGGTAATTCAAAGGTTCACAAACAATTTACACAGATCAAGAAAAAGTGGCCTGAATTGTAAATAAAGTGCAAATAAAGTGCAATGGTTTCTTTTTAGTAACCACTGAGATTTTGTTCGTATCCTTTCTTCTACAGTAGAGCTTTGATTTTCCATTTTCAACACATACAAGAAGTTTTGGATGTAATTGGGGTAAAAAAAACAAAAAAAAACAAAAAAAAACTCTTGATACATTTTTCTGGCATCTGAGCAGCTTGTTTAATGATATTTTTTTTATTATTATTATTCCTCAGTGTCCAAAATGCCGGAAAGTATTGTAAAATGCTTATCACATTTCCAAGAACCAAAGCCTCCCGGTCGGTTCAATTTGTCAGTCTATGAGCCATCTGTGTTAAATTTTTAAAGATATAAGATATAAATCTGCCACTCCAGGCTATTTCCACACTTAAAAAAAGACTTCATTGCAACATCTTGATTAAACTACATTATTCAAGTGTCACTGAAGAATGAAATCACACGTGAAATCATTTAAAAATTCATTTATTATTTCAGATTTTTTCGCCTTTGTTATACAAAGATGTTAAATAACTTAAATACATTCTTACCAGTCATTTGTGATCTGTTTATACCTACAAGCTATACACATGAGGTAGAGGAAAATAATTTAGGATTCCCATAAGACATGAATAAGTGAACATGGACAAAGTTTTGTTGGTGTAGTATCATCACAAAGGGTAATACATGGTTTGTGTGATTTATCTATGTTTTTACAAGCACAGCACAAATCCTAACAAACAAAAAAAAAAGGTACATAGACATGTAAAGTGATCCGAAGCTGATATAAACCACTCCACACTGACTCAGTCTTCATCAGTTTGTAGTGGATCAAACGGTGACCGACACTCGACTCTTCACAAAGTAGCAGATTATACAAACAGATCAAATCCTATGACATATTGTAATTTGTGTAATTTTGTTTGACTACTCTCAGAAATGTCTCGACAAGCATGTGATGAGATCAAACGTGAGTTGATTCTAAATTTGTTAAGATTCGTTAGTGCTTAAATAACAGCAAATGTTGCGATACGAAGTGACGTAGGTTTAAAGTATACGCTGCTCTTGAAGCCTCCACCCCAAACAGAACAAACACCCAAAAAGAAAAACAGAGTAAAAATACAGGATATAAAATCAATTTAGTCTTTGACGTTATTTACACTAAACACATGCTCATAATATATTTAAAAATAATTTATCTTTTATTTTTTCAACAAAATAGAATTTTGTACATGATCCACTGACGACTAAACAGTGCAGAGTTTTGGATTTGAGAATATGGTCGACTGTGACATCGTCATCTAAAAACTGACCGACTGCTGCATCATGCTCCTCTTTCTTGGGAGAAATTTCAGGCCTATGTACAATTTATAGACAACATATAATGCACTTGTGGTGCATTTGGTATTCCTGTCTGTTTACCAGTTTGAACCTATTAAATAGTAGAGAACCTCAGTGTCAGGCTAAGTGATGTGTGGAGAACACTCACTCCAAAAGCTGTGGGAAGCAGGCATTTATGCTTCGAGTCTCAGCATAGCTATTATGGTTTCCATGTAGCGTGCAAAGTTCTATGTATATGTTTTGACCAGTCTTTATTTGGCATGCCTCCTCTTATCAAAATGCTTGGAATTCGTCTCCTCAGTACAAATAGCCCATACGAGGCTCTCATCCTCAAGCGGGATATTACTGACAAATACTGCGGTTTGTTTTCAGATATTGTGGTAATATTCCTCGACAACACTGACAGTCGTCTGTTTGAGGATGTTTGCATGATGCTATCACTGATTACTGTAACGGTCTTCTGCTGTATGTATTTATGGTTCACCACGGTTACGTCTCACCCTAACGTTTCTTATTGCTACCAATTTCTGTTGCTTGTGAGAGATGAACATGTGCCTCACTTTTGTCTCTTTACCACAGGAGAAGAAACCTTTACTATTTACATTTCAAAACTGCACTGCACTGTATCCGTAAATACAGGTCTTTAAATACTTTAAAGGGCTTTTGGGCTTCAGTGCGTGAATGGCGCTATAATACAAAGCTGGGTCCCTCACTCAGTAGTTAATTCACACCCATCTAAAAACAAGGCATATAAGGTCTTATATCTTATAGTATATAATATAATGTTCCCAGAAACTAAATGCTGAGATTACAATGAAATATTTTTCTATCTGCATTGTTTGTGTGAAGAGAGCCATTGTTCATAACATTAAAGTCATAAGCTTTGTTCTTTAACTGTCACTGTAGTTTATAGGGTTCAGTATGGTGCAGAATATGAAAAGATAAATTAACATCTTCTGCTGCAACTAAATGACGGCAGATTAGCGGAACCCCGAAGTTTGCATCGCGACATCAATCTGCTTAACTCATAAAGCAAATATTAGTCTTACAAAATACACTTCTATTAGCTATGAGGCTGACACATTCATCTTCACTTGAGCAAATTTGCAGTAACATCAAGTTCGATTTCCGTCTCAGTTGCCCCATACTGTTTGGACTAACCAATGCAGCTCCTACTACATACGCTGCGTGTCTGCACGCTGAATATGGCTCAATCAAATCATGGCAGCTGAAGAGGAAAGAAGGATGTGAAATGGCAGGGGGCTACATTCCTCCAGTTCTCCACAGTTTTCTTTACAACTTCAAAGTATTAAACGTTACACAAAATAATATCCTAATAAGTAGATTTAAGCTCCGCAGAGCCCCACGTTGAAGTTTTTTTGTTCTTTTTTCATATAATGGTTGTCTGAGTCACACGTGGACTTGTCTGCAGGTCAAGCGATCACTGTTCCAACTCGGATATCAATGCATTTGCACAACTTTTGCCTATTTCATCCAAATAGTTATAGTGGTTTAAGTTATTCCCTGAACACTGGTTTGCTCAAGGCTGAGAATAGCCTAAACTGACTGGTTTAGTTATTTCCTGTTATATTATATTATTCAAAAAGAAAAAAAAAAGTTAACAAGAACAAATTTGATTTCTTTTCTTCCTGTGAAGGAATAGTCCCAAAGGATTTATAAATTATGCACAGCAAGACAACGAACATAAGTGTGCTGCTTTCCAAAGGGCCTTGTCAGAATGAATCAAGAAGAAAAACGAGCAAGAGCACACAAACCTAAAACATTTGTGTGGTTAGTGGTTTGTTTTAACATAGTTAGATAAGTGGCTTGTATAATATCATTACAATATAACTGAAATTATTAACATACATATGCAAACACACCTTGTGTTTGAGTGTAAATATGTGCGTGTAGAATAATTCTTACACCCTGTCTTTTCGTAGCAGTCTCTGAATATGGTTTTCATTGCCATAAGTGTCGTCATTAGAACCCACTCCACCTCAATATCATGTGCTCACATACAAACACACATGTAAAGAATGACAAATGCAAAAACACATACACACAGTTCTTCTTTGGGCAAGGCCCCAAATAACAGTCTGTTGGTGTTACTGTGCTTGAACTGGATCCTCTTTAACTGGACGCTAATCGTTATTTTCTTGTGTAAAGATGCAATAATATATAGATATATTTTTTTAGGAAAGCTTTCTCTCTTCAAGGCAACATGGTGGCAAAAAGCTTGAGATGTTGACCCAGTTGTCTGAGCGGGTTTTTACATTGGCATACCCCTGGCAAGGCGACCTCTGAAACCCAACTCACAGAAATCCCTCAAAGTGCTTGTTGCTTCTCCATCGGCTCGCTCTCCTTTGTTTGCAGAACATTGTTCCGACAGTGAAAGCCAAACTATGGATGCAAATGATGACTTCTCCTCCAAACCATCATTTTTCGCATAGGGTCGGATTGGGACTGACTGAGGTTAACCTTTGCAGGTATAGACCTCTTCTCTCTGCGTGCACTGCTTGCATTCAACGTAGCAGCACCAGCGCACCTGGCACTGGCAGGGCCGGGTCACCTCTCTACTTTGTGTGTTATGGCCCCGCCCGCAGCAGATAGCGTCACAGTTTTTGTCCTTGTAGCACTTCCGGGCTGCAGTGCCTGATGAGTACTTGCTGGGTCTACAGAAACTGGGCGAATCCTCAATGTGGAGCAGGTCCATAGTACGAGGGATCTGATCGTTCAGGCCAGGCAGGGGTTGCTGCGGCTGCTCTTGCTCGTTCCGGCCCGTGGAGATTTCACCCTCCCCTGTGGCCTCGTTGGTGGAGCTGCCAACCTTGACAGAGGTCTCGTAACGCTGCTTCAGCTGCTTGCCGATCTCGTGGAAGGGCAGTAGCTGCCTCCAGCAGGTCTGGACGGTGCAGGAGCCAGAGACACCGTGGCATTTGCAAGTAGTCTCCACTCCAGCCTTGATTACCTGGTTCAAAGACAAAGCAATACTGTTAACCACAATTAAACATTAAAGGAATGTAATAAGAGTCACGAAAAATAATGTGTCTTTGTTTGGTAAGCAGCATTTCAAAGGGCCAAATTGCCCAAATATGCTCATAATTAGATGATTAGGGGTGGAGTGAAGTGGTTTGGGAGGAATAATAAGACACAATGGAAAATTATTACATTCACTGCTGCTTTTGATATCATAATAACAGGGGGAAATCACAGGCTTCAATTTTTGCTTTTGAACAATTATCAACATTGTTCAAAACTAATATAACATTCTGTCTGACTTTTTATAGAACAGAAGATGAATAATAATTAGAGAAAGCCTTCACTTTAGCATTTTAACTATGAATGGCATTTTGATTAAACTCATTCAACTCAATAACTGTAATTATGATAGTGAGTCACGGGAGGTTATTGCTACGAAGCATCTTTAAAGGAGACGTCCCTTCCAGAAACACATGGGAAAGAAGGGGGACTTGTAATATACAGACGCAAGGTAATAATCTCATCCTTCAATGTAAATAGTTAGCAAACAGTCGAGAAGAGAAGAGGTAGTCAGTAAAATCTCTCGTCATACATAATCATACATAATTGCGAGTGAAACACAGTTTGTCAGCTAAAAAGACCACTTGGTGTTATTTTAACGGTGCTTGACCTCTCTGCGGTCAGCCAAAGTTCACTGCTGCATCAACCGCAATGTCCAAAGCAGCGTGTGAGTGAAAATCAATGACAATAACACATTGTCTTAGATGAGGTTTGGATAGCATCTAGCCCTTTTTTTGGACTGTAAAAGAGATCTCGGAACAGGAAGTGCATATTCATCACACCAGCAGGTCAAGAAAATTTCGCAGGGTCAGCTTTTAAATACTATCGGGGGGGTGGGGGTGGGGGTGCAGAGGCTAGCACATTCCAGTATTCTCCTCCGTGTGGGAATTTAGCCTGAATGTGGTGCACCTCACTATATGTGCAAATCAACAGAAAGAGCAAAAACAGTGTTGTAAATCTTTTATCACAAATTAAATCTCTAGAGCCTGGACTTTGGACAGTCGGACTAAAAAGGAAGAGCTTTTGGGAAAGGTTTGTGTCTGCTAACATTTGGGAAGCGTGCCTCTGCTATAACTCATTTTGAAACCAAAATGAAAATGGCTACAATATGAGAAAACCCACGTAAAAGTAACAGATTCCAGACGTTTCGTTTGCTTTGGCTTGACTGATTGGGGCCATTCCTTCTTTTTTATTTCACTATTTAAAATCACTTCCAAGATGAAAAACCCATATTTGCTCACCACAAACAATTGCTGAATTGTGCCAGAGTCGTTGCCTATCTAATCTGAGAGAGAAAGCCAAATATTGACTAATGAGCACTTTTGGATTTCACCAAATTTACAGTAGCAATTACTTTAATCAGTTTAGGTTTAGCTTTTGGATATGAAATTGTACAGGATTTCTTCGGTAATTTAACTCTCCCTGGATGTCGAATGTCTAACTCTGTCAATGTCATTCACTTGTGGTCATATTCAATTCCTCTTTGGTCATTTTAATTATATATTTGGACAATGGTTATGTACCGGCATTTGTACAACACTGCTGTTTAAATAGCAGCCTTACAAAATCAAAACCAAAGATACGGCTGTGCAGTATATCCGGGATACGGTGCCAAATGGATTGGCACTTCAAGCTGTTGTTTATGTACATAATTGCACAGAACTCAGCCTCCACTCTATTATCACTGTTTTCCCACCGTTTAACTGATTTGTGTGAGCAATTAGCCAGTATTCCTGTCTAAATACTGTCTGTGACTGCAAATGAACTCTAACCTTGTACAAACTCATTGTGTCCTGGTTAGTCACATGTGTGTATATGTGTGTGTGTGTGTGTTGTTCCACATTTCTTTTGTTGCTTTCACTTGTTGAAATTATTACTTCAATAAAAAGGCAAACTAATGTGACAGTTGGAGTTGATATACTGCAAGAAAAGTACCGTGTTCTATAATGAATTGTTTTGTTCCTTTGACTAATCCTCCTTTTTTCCCCTAAAGCATTACCCCTGTGTACATGAACGCTCACAGCTGCTTAACTTAAGACAAAGTTTTATGTTTTCAGACAAATTATCAGTTGGTCATAAACTGTTGCTTACAAAGTCACAGATAGGCTCTAATGATGAATTGGAAGATGAAACGGGAGGTGCTATTTCAGAGATTTAGTACTGTACTTATTAGGATTGCGCCAATGTTCAGATATCCTGACTTTTAGGATGTTTAAAATCCTACATTTCCCTTAATGCAACATGATATTTATCTTAAGTTTTACTCTCCCTATCATGTGTAGCAAGCTTTCTGTTTAAAACTTGAGGCCTTTAGACCCAGGCTGAAATACTGATGTGATAACACTGAAGCGAATACGCCATTGCAAACACAGCTGTCTTCATCACCAAAGACGACACTCTGGTGATTCCACAGGCTGAGCAGTGTTATGCATAATGAACAGAATGGGTTTGATATGTTAAATGCCATATAAAGCATCATCTTCTGTTTCAGCAGGCTTACCTTCATGCCCACATTTGTGTTGTGCATGTCCACGCGTGCGCGGAGGTCCTTGTTGGAGCGTTTGCCCAGGAAGTCCTTGACAAACTTGTTGGCATATTTGAGGTTGTCTCCACAGCCTCCCCACTGCCAAGCCTTGCGGTTCTCCAGATCCGGGGCTTCGTCACACGTGCAGCGCTCCATGCGGCCAGCGCTGCAAGCTTTGGCCATTGCATGGGTTAGGCCCGCAGAGGAGATGGCATATAAGAAGGCTGTCTCTTTAAATCCTGCAGAGCCATGGGTCACAAATGAAATGAAGAAGAACAGACAGAATGTGAGATTGCAGATTTTACACAAAGCAAGGAAATGCACGTATCCAATCCAATCCATTCCACTTTATTTCTATAGCACATTTAAACAACAAGAATGTTTCCAAAGTGCTGCACATCATAAAAACAATCAAACAATTAAGACGAAAGACAATAAATAAGTATGTAAAACTACAACAATATGTATATTTATGGAGGTCAGACTAAATGAATTTAAAGGAGTGATATTTTGCTTTTTAAATGGAATTATGCATTTTCAAACATTTCCCTGTGCTCTACATAACCTGTAAATGCTCTGCTTGGGTCTGAATTCTTC
>JAQQZY010000010.1:21292738-21307889 GCA_030068375.1 Ostorhinchus rueppellii | reverse complement strand
TTACTACAACCGCTGCTGCTGATAAACAATTATGTCGTACTCAGAGAAATGTTCGTCAGAAGTCTTGACCTTATATGGGCAAATGTCATGATGTAACGAGTTAAACACACAATAAATTAAGCAGGAATTAAAACAGGTTGTAGAAATCCACTCGGTTTATACCAAAATGACTATAAAGACAGTTTTGCAGCAGCTGGAGGGTTCAAATTCAAACCTTATAAACTATTAGGGTCCAAATACACAAATAAATGAACCAAAGACTAATAAAAGTGGGTTTAATAATAATGAGCCCTTTAAGTGTGGTTTTTTTTTAAAGTGGAGCACAATGTATCATCTATTCCAGTATCTGATTCAACTATAACAAAAAAGGTTTATGGATAAAATATGTAACATTTATTTTTACATAAATTGTACAAAGTTCATAACTTTCAACTAAAAAAGACAGTGAAAGCAACAGACAAATAAATGACTATTTTCTGATCATTTCACAGTGGTCATGTGATAAAGCACAAATAAATACATTAACAAAAGAAAACACTTTTTTCCCGTCTGTGGTCAAAAGTTCTGAATGTCTGATTACATGGGCTATTTCATCCCTAAGCATTGTCTTGTAGACAAATACACCAAGTCTCAATGATTTTTAATCGAGCTCCACCAGACCTCCCTCCTCATGGTTTGAGGTCCACACAAAATGCCCAAAGGTTTACACCCAGAAACATCCAGAAACAGCTAAACTAAAGGAACTCGTGCTTCTAGTTTGTCAGAAGTGAGATGGACTGTTGTTGCCTTGTCTGTGCATTCATTTCTTTACAATAAAAAAAAAAAAGTACCTCATGGTATTTTAAAGTTTGTAATTTTTTGTAAGACAATAAAAAATGATTTGCAATTCATCATATATTCCAAGTGTGCACTAATTTTCCTTTCTTGAACATCTACTACAGACATCTATGAACTTGCTTCCAGTTATAGTTCATCACTGGGTCAGTAAGTCCCATTACTCCACAGAAACAGGACTGCACTGATTGGATGCGAGTACCCACGTACCTCTTTTTAGTATGTTGGCTCGGTGGCGCCCCTCCAAGGTGCAGTTCCACCTCTCAAATCGGAATTGATACTGGCATTCTAGGGCGCTCAGGGTGATGGCCTCTCGTAGGGTCTCTGCTACACCCGGGTCTCGTCTGCACATCCTGCGCTGCTTCTTTTCAAGTTTGAGCCGGTCGCACAGCTTGTAGTGGGCCCTGCCCGTGACCTCCTCTGGTAAAGAGTTCAGTGGCAGGATAGATAAAGGCTCATTACCTGTCAACCTAGAGGGAAAGATCACAGATGGATCAGTTAAAACAGCGCACGAGGGGAGAATGAATACATCCTGATAAAGCATCCAATAAAGTGCAGGATGCTGACCTTCCTGGATAAACAATAAGAGTTGTAAAAATATACTACATAAACAGGACAGGAAGCACAGCTGCTGCATATAATGCTCACAACTTTGGTTAATGTTCAGATGAATTCAGCTGTTCAGTGGTTAATGTTCTGGGGAATTCAACATTTGCTGGAGATTGAAATCAACCTCCTGCACAGGCGTGTCTGTGTATAAAGCAAATTCTCTTCAGAGGTGAAAGAGGACTTTCTTTTCATAAAATTTCAAACACTTATTTTTTTCATGCACAGACTCTTATCGCACTATTTAAGCATTGTCATTTTATTACCTTGAAATTCAACACTGCAGATTGAGATTATAAAGTATGTTATGACTGATAAAGCATCTATCTGGTGTGGTGGAATGTGACAGTCAGACTGCATGTATGTGCAGCATTACCTGGTAGATGCTTGGTTTAATATTTCTATTGTATTCTGTGAGGGTAACATTAGTCACAGCAGTGTGGTGTACATTTGATCAACAGCCATGCTCATACACTCCTTATAGAACCCTCATACAAATGTCCAGTATTCAGGATCTTAAATCTGCGATCCGTTCAAATATAACTAGCAGAAGTTTCATTTCTAAAGATGCTATAGAGAGCATGTGGCAGACTTGCTCTCCTTTTGTCAGTTTATTTAAGGGAAGCGTATATAAAACACACAAGCGAGGACTGCCACATAGCTGGCAAAACCCACGACCAGCGTTCTGAGGTTGTGATGGGGAAAGCAGAGCATTACTTTCATAAACACACACAGGGGACATGACTGTCAGCCTGTGACCATTTTGGTCACACCAACTGACAGGACTGGCACTGTAGTTGTTCATTATATATAATTTCTGGCCTCCTACACCCTTAGAGTGAAACTGAAGAATAAATGGATTTACAGAACTCACAAAAGTCCCCAAGCCAAGGTGCGCTGGCAAATCAACATAGGGCCTTTAAAGGATACTTTTGTGCAGGAACTGACACCCCACTAATGGTTACAATGTCGGGACATTAGCATTTTATATCCACTATAGGCTTTACTGCTGTATAACAACTTCTATTCTGCTGTAAACCTAGATATTTCAGTTGAACTTAATCTCATGCTTTGTAACATTTCTAATAAATATTAAAGACAACAGTGTGTTAGATTGAACATTATGATAAAGAGGAAATGATGGTGGTAGATGGACTGTAAATGAATATCAAAGAGTCAGAGCATAACTTAATCAACAATCCTGACTTGTTGCCCTTTCCTTCTTGAGTGTGAAACGTCCACATTAAGCCAAATACATTACAAAAATGTCCAACTACATGTCTCTGAAGAGTAACCACAGCAAATGGGAGAGCTGCCACAGCCAAGCGGTGTAAAAGAGATTACTCTACACTATTTTCATAAAGGTACAGGGCACCTGCTGAACGTCTACACTGGTTTGGTTAATGTAGCAAAAGTGTTGACTGCTGATCTACACGACTCACATTTTTTGTTTCATTACTGTTTTTCATAAAGGATTCTGTCACCACTTATATTCACGTCTGCCTATAGCAGAAGGTCACACAAGTTCCTCAACAAGATATTTGTTTTTTTAAGTCCCATAACTGACTGAAACGCTTCCCCTGTAGTCCTCAGTTTCATACCAAAGGATATAATAGTTTGCTTATGTTACACGATATTGTCTGTACACTATATTCATAGGCTGGAGGAGAACATGAGCAGTCAAATCAAAGAGGAGGCATCAGGATCTGCTTCCAGATTGGGTCAAAATGGTTGCCTTTTTACAAAGTGTGTTTGCCTTTCCTTAACTTGTCTGACAGCTATGAATTTTCAAATGGAAACCTGGCAAGTTGTGTCTTGACAGAGATTGCTCTCCCAACAAACTAGAAGTAAAAAAAAAAAAAAAACTGGAATACACAATGCATGAGAACTGCGACTCTGTGAATAGCTGGCATTTTCACCTTAATTGTTTCATGCTTTGTTAAAATACACTATGCTAACAATGCCAAGGAAATATATTCAAAGTGCCAAAACAAACAATCCAGATGACCAACTATGTTACATATGACTGACAGTTTTTCCAAAACATTTCTATGGCAAGCAAGCAGTCAGGGATTGAATGATGGCGCCACGTGGAGTACCTGCCTAAATCCATTTAATACATCAGTGGAGAAGAAAGACCCCAAGTACCATGAAGTACTGTGTTACTGCATCGGACTGTAAATTACCAAACAAACAAAGATTAATTTAAGTCTAGCTTAACAAAGAGATCCAGCTGACAAGTGGTGGTCTTAATTTACTCAATACCACCAACATGACGTGCACATTCCTCCATGAGACATGCATAGTAACACGTATCAACGTCAAATCTTCCAAAAGCCCACATGCCTGCCAAAACAAAGAGACCATTAGAGTGACAGCCCTCAACTGTCTATGTGACGTCTGCCTGTCTGAGACAAAAAGATGGTCTGAGCACAGCTGGAGGGGGGCCAAAGATGACATGACACTGATCCCCATGCTACTGTCTCTGCGGCTTTTTTATACAAAGGCATATTTCTTGCTAGTTAAGGCAGCCGGGGGGTAAAGTGTAAAGACAAGCGATGTGAGAATGGAGACACAATTCATGTCTGCAGAGGACAAACTACCTCCTGCTGCATGTTTGCACCACATGGCAGACCAGAAAATGATCAAATGTTACCACAGATGTACACCGAATTCAATTCTTCTCCCTAAATAAAAAGTCTTATTTTTGAGTAGATTGGCCTTTTAATGTTTATGAGATTAAAAGCAAACTTAATATCAGTCACTTCTTTTTTTTTTCCACATTTGCAGGAAATTAAAGGTAACATTTTTTCTGGATGGCTGACCATGACCCCCGCTGTTACACTTACACAAGAGTCACGCATTCCAATACGGTGATGTGCAATAAAGTGACTGTTTCTGCTGTTTATACTCAGCCGTAACTTATTCAACACATTTAGAGGGGGGGAAAAAAAGTCCAAAAATACTGCAGAGAATGGCAGAAATCATACAAATTTGAACTTCTAAATCCAAAGCAGTGGAACAGAAATCATCATTGTGCTTTCCAAAAAATAAAATGCTTTCAGGAGGAAAAATTGAAGAACTTAAGCACATGTCAACTCAGTTAACCCTCAACTATAGAGTGCCACTTCGGAATAACACACAACATTTCTGAGCTGGAACTGATGACTTTTATGGACCGAGACGGATTTGAAACATTTAATCATATGATTCCATCAGAGTGTGAATGTGTGAGTGAATGAATAATGGAGCCAATGTACGTGCTTTGAGTATGTCAATAGAAAAGCACTTTATACATCTAATCGATTATATGATTTTTAGATGATATGACCATTTTACTTCAAACTAGAAAAGTACTCTGAGTGCAGACCTTCACCAAGGTAGGGTTTGTATTCTTTTTTTTTTTTTTTATTGCGGTAGTGTTTGTACTTTCCTCCACTAGATGGCACTGAGTGACCTCATATGCAGATCTGTGCTGTTATGCCTTATCTTGCAATGATAAAAAATCATTTGAAAAAATTCCTGGATCCAGACGGTGATCCGGATCATCTCCAAAATTTAATCATCTCTTCCTTGACCCTGAGCAGACATATCCTGAAAATTTCATCAAAATCCACCCATAACTTTTTGAGTCATATTGCTAACAACCAAAAAAACCCACAAACCCTGGCAAAAACATAACCTCCTTGGTGGAGGTAACAACGAGTTGTGATTTATTTAAAAACTATACAACAATCAATAAGCTACAATGATTTCTCATAGCCTCTAAACTACATTTATTCTTATAATAGCTTCCAGTATGAAGTAAATAACCAGAAATACTGACATATCGTCACCCTATTAAAATAATTGCCTAAGTCATTTTGGCATGTTCGAAAATTTGCCCAAGTCATTTAATTTTCTTATGTTCCATGTTTGACAGACCTTGTTGTTTGTATGTCAATAAGAATCTGTTGTTATAAATGTTTTGATTAAAATTGTTATTGAATATCATATATTCAACAAACAGTTAAGTTTTTTGTGTTTCCTGAAAAATCAGAAAAAAATGACTTAGACGTCGATATAATACATATAATAATAAATAAATAAATAAATAAATATATTGTTGGTTACCTTATTAAAAGAGAAAGTGAAGTACTATAAGCACTATCACATGTTCTGCTTTGTATTAAATGAAGACATAAGAACATATAACCCTGTGGTTTCACATCATGGACCATTTTCTGAAGGTGTTTTTGTTTGAGGTGTTGGCACAGCAACACCGATTACACGTGGAATATAACACCAACATAAAGTATAAAAACTCATTATTATCCTATGTGAGGTGGGATTCTTGCTGTTTGCTCAGCTTTGCTTTTTCCATTCACACACTTGCCTCTACACACCCGCAGACATCCCTGACCTACTCTCACGCTGCGCCTCCTCCACTGTCTTTCATTTAGTAACTCTGGAGTTTGTTTAGGCCTTTCTCTCTACCTGTCAGCACCTCCCATTGGCCATGACATCTACTTTATATACATTTTCCAATGCAGCGGGTTCAGTGAAAACGCCTCATTTCACACTGCGGAGCCTCAGTGTCGATCCCTTGAGGAAATCATTGACTAGCGCTAAACTTTACCATCATCACAACCGCTCTGGCTTTACGTTAAAGCCCTGAAAGCGGCCCTCAACTGGAAACCAGTCCTTCTACGTTTGTTCAAAGCGTAACAATAACCAAAGTCTTAAATGGTGGAAAACATATTATCACTCCTGCAGTAACAATAATTAGGAGTTCGGAGGGTTTTTTTGGGTGTATATGTTACAAACCTATAGGGCTTTGTAGGTGCCAGTGTTATCCACACACTCACCCAACCATATACTGTACAAACAAAGAGGCTCAGTCCATGTGGTATAGAGTAATCTCAGGAGGCCAAAGCAGCCCAAGCAGAAAACTCTACAAACATTAGATGTAGCTCTAAAACAATTAGCTAATCAATCAATTAGACAATTAAAAAAAAAAAGAAAAGACTTTCCTGTTTTTACATCTTCTATATATGTGAAATTAAATATAGTTTGTGGATTTGGGATTATTTGTAAAACAGAATTAGCAAAATTTCAGATGTAGCTTTTGTGTATTTTCCTCATTTTTTCTAATGCTTGTGTCATTCTTACTACATTATTAGGTTAAGATTTATTCTAATTTGCCATGCATATGTTTTGCATGTGGAGTTGACCTTCATTACTTTGTAAACTTGCCTTAACCCTAGAGCTCTATCGCTGGGTGATTTTTTTCCCGAGCAAATGTATTTACATGATTTTCAAAATGCTGCGTTTGAGTGTCAAGGAGTCTGTGCCTTCACCAGGGTGGACAAGTTGACAGTATCTATTTTTTATTTTTTTTTAGGAATTTTTGTTCCCGAATTCCTAATGTTTCAGTCATTTTGAAGCATTTTTTAGGGTCCTCACATGACTTTTTTTTTTTGTTCATTTCGTTAGACATGCCACAGTTGAAAATAAAAGAAAACCACTCTAATTTGTCATGTGTTGTCATATTTTAATCTATTTTTATGACAAGTACTTTTTGTTTGGCGTATTATATCGGGTAAAAAATCACCTGGCGATAGTGATGGTGTTACTTTTTTGTAGCGAAAGTGTTCTAGGGTTAAATGTTTTTCCGACTGATCGCAAAATTTCCGTTTCTAAAGACATCCTAAATTAAAGGTGTTTGTAGATTTAACAGCTGTGCTACAAACATAGAGTTGGTGGTCTGGGGAAAATAATCCCAACTAAATTTTATATTGAAATTCAAAGTATAACAGTAGATATTTGGTACACCTCATTAAAAGGTCAACATCAGAATCACAAATGCACTAGATTATCATGTCATTTACCGTCATTATGCTATTAATTCAACATTTGGGTACAATAGTGCACATTGTTTTGGCAATCTTCGGCCAGTGTCTGTTTATCATACCCTCCCCATAAGACTAACAGGTGCTGGCTAAGTTTGTCTACGCACCGTGTACATGTGTGCATGTGCACGTGCAAATGGGCACTTACTACCTTAAGTCAACACCTAGAAGAGTCAGTCGTGGCTGAACGCGCCCAGGCAGAAAAAGCACAAAAGCCACAGTTTCTGCATCAGCCTGAACTTGCCGGTTGTGTGGTCTGGTGTCTCCTAGATCATTACCAACCCCCTTGCCTTCTTTTTTTCCCTCTTCTCCGAACTTCCACTATTCCCACTGGTCAATTACTATAAACGAATGCCAATCATTCCGCCCCAGCTGTTGGCTCAAAACAAAGCCTCCTCTAGACAAAACCAGGGCTGTCCATGAAGGTAACCTACACTAGACAATGACAGACAAGAACATGTGTCCTGGAACTGCTTAACTGTCATGAAGACAAACTACTGGCCTCACCTGAGATTAATCTGTGTACATTAAAAGATTAAAGCGGGGTTTTTCTAGGAAATTAAACTCGCCAGTGCTGATCTCCTTTTCTCTCTTTCTTTTTTTCCTGCTGCCTTCACAGTGTTTAAATGCTCCTTTTGGGGGGGAAAAAGTGTGTGTTTTTCTCAGAAATGTTGGATGAACTTCAGACCACCCTGCCCAAGTCCCATCTGGTGTATCACAGCTTAGGCCATGCCAGAGGTAGTAGGAATGTGTGTGTGTGTGGTGTTTTCCCTCTGGCCCACTCTAACTATGGCTGACAATGTGCTCCGGAGCTTAAATCTGAATAATTGAAGAAACCGTGATTCAGTGTCGAATGACTCTCTGGTACAAGGAGTCCCCAGGCTATTGTCCACCTCCAAGGAGTTTTATAAGAAAAGAAATCAAGTAGTGAACTTTATTTTTAATAGCCCTTTTCTGCCTGACAATCACAGTGACACTGTTCATTCCCCGAGTCATTAAAACCAGAAATAGGGGAAAGTGTAAATGATTATGTATGAGGCCAAGATAAGATTAGTCAGTGGTTGAAAGCACTGGGTGTTGTGACTACTCCTAACATGCTGTGACTGACACAGTACAGTAATATGACAAAATGACTCTGAAAACAAAGTGGTACCGACCTGAGACTTTGTAAGTTATTATTCGTTGAGTAATAAGCCTTTCTGCTTTGTAGGAATGTAACGCAATGTGTAGAAGCCCTGTTAGTCACAATGCAAGGGGGGAAAGTCTGCTATCATGTATGACCTAACAGGATATGACCCAATGTTGTGTCATCTGCTGTCCCTTCTGGTCATTTACAATCCACACAGGCCGTGTCAGACTACTCCCACTGATCCGGTCAAGTGACTGAACATGTTCTCGTTTGATATTCTTAAGTGAACGACATGACGTATTAGTACAAGTTAAGCGTCGCTCGCTGTATTTGTGGTGATTTTTCCCACGCATGTTGCTTTAACAATACGTCTTTCTTTTGAAATACATTTTTAAAAAATGGGAAAAGTTACCGTTCAGCCTAATTTTTTAATCCACAGCAGTAAATGGTAGCTGAGCAGTAGGACTACAGGACCTGGGTTTGGGAATGGGAGTGTGGGGCATGATAAGAGGTTTAACTGCTATGTGAGAACTCAAGGCTTCTAAGGTCAGCAGCTCAGTTATAGTCACTGTGTGACTGGCACAGATTGGGCGCGCAGCAGTGTCCGCATGACTTCCCTGTTCTAGTCTACACCATGGCACAGAACAGCCCAGTACCAGCGCCCCGACGCACCAAACGCGTTCAGGCACACATACTGTACTCAGCTCCTGATTCGCACATGCCGACACAAGACCCAGACTATGGTTATTTGGTGAGAGAGCAAAACCAGTTTGACTCTAAACCTGGTGCAAATTTGCAGCCATATTATTTAAATGAGCCCATGTCAGGTTTGTTCGGTCCTGGGCAAAAGCACTTGTGTGAATAAACTAAGCATGCAAAGTCAAACCGCAAATTCCAAAACAAAACAGTAGCTGTTTGGAATCACTCATGCCTCAGTAACGTCAAGCTGCTGATTAAAGAGCTATTTTTTCCTCACTAAATGATTCTTTTCCATTCATTCCAGACACCAAATATAAGAAGTTGAAATGAACAGGTTGTTGTTTGTCATCTGCTGTTAAATATTACGGCTAAAACATTCTTTGTGAGAGCAATTTACAAAGTAAAATGCGCCAAGTGTTGTTGTTTTGCCTCATCACACAAATATTCCCCAGCAGCATGCAGATTCCCGTGCACGCACACACAGCTCAAATTTTGCCTGGAGAAAAAAAGCTTTGACTTTTTGACAACTGACTGACAATTAAAGCAGCAGAAAGTCATGCAAATGAGTTATTTTCACCATGAAAAACAAAAAGAAAAACTCCTCCAGGGTTAATTGCTGTGAAAATCAAGTGCCGTGCCCAGGCCCATTCATGTCAGTGTATGTCTGACTGTGTCCATTCTCAAACTAATGCTGGGGCTTTATGGATAAATATGCCTCTTGGGATAAACGTTAGTCTCTGTAATAACACCCATTTGGCAAACACACATGTTTAAATGGAGTATCTGAGTGCAAGTCAGGTCAGGCCTCTATAGGGTTGTGTGCATGTGTGATAATCATCCTGATAAAATGCAACGAAAATCTGTCCTTACAGTTTTTTCAAAGGTATGAAGCACTTTGTTTGGTCCTTTATAAACATTAGAAATGAGCAAATAGCATTAAAAGGCATATGCCAAGGCTGCTGCTACAAAAGGTTTATATTCCTCAAAGGCTTATATGTGACAATATTTCATAACTGTAGACAGACTAAATGTACAGTTATCCTGCAGTAGACCAAAACCTTCACTGAGGGTTTGTCAATCTGCTAATCTTGGCACTTTTGAAGTGCAACGTCTCTCCTCCGTCCACACAGACTAGGCAGAGAAACTCGCCTGTGGTCAAGGATGGAAAACACAGGACATAGCGGTCACACTAACTAGCATCATCTCATCAATGCCTGACCACTAAAAGTATCTTGAGTCTATATTAGTTTTCCTGTTTTGCAAATTGCCCATGTCTCCAACCCCATCTGCAAAGATCATCAAATGCGCTGCAGTGTTACCAATAAGAGTTTCCTTCAATGGGAGTTTCCTTCCCATACCTTCTGACTGTCCACCAATGAAGTGCACAGCTGACTGGTGGGAATGAGCTGGAGCTGCCGTCATTTAAAATCAAATACGTCTTAGCTGCGGTCTCCCCGGCAGGCTGATGACACCAGAACCAGAAGTTATTCGGATGTGAGCAGGCCAAACACATTTTAAAACCCTCAGCAAACCATGTAATCTTCAGAAATATTCAGTACAACCATGTTATTATAGAGTATGAGCCCTATAACAACCCACTACAGGCACCACTGAAACCTTCAAAACAAAGGTGTGTACCAACCTCTGCATTTTTGATGATTCAACCTGTAACATAAACAGTAATGCTGTGCATGATTCAGTCTGGTGAGCACACGAGATTCTGTGCACAGAAGTGATGTTTTGCTTCGTGTGCAAAAGCTGACAGACATTTTGTACATGTCATGCAGGTTGACCACAACTGAGCATACGTAGACGGGTTTTCCTTTCAGAAATTATTTTTGCACAGAGCTGTCTGCTGTTACTTTTGATGTTTTCACATTTCATTTCCCACTCTCCTACTGTTACACAAAAAGGTTACAAAATGCTGATTGAGGACTGTCTTGCAGTCTCAGAAGACCCTGCACCCCCCTGTGGCATCTGCAGGCATAGCAGGCCTTTCTACCTGGATGTCACAGCAGCAGAGTACTCCCAGCAAAGAAAGGCTGAGCTCAAATCTGGATGTATAAAAGAGAAATATAGAGAAAACAAAGTTCTCTCTTTTTGGAGGCCATGTGGCCGGTTATCTAAGCCCCCCGGTTTGCGTGATCTCACCACGCTACATGGTCACAATGCCAGTGCTGAGAGAATCCTATCTTTTTGGCTCATGGTAAAGTGATACCCTTTGAGGTGTGGCTGTAGCCACAGGATATCCTATGAAGTTGGGAAATCCCTCTATCAGTGGTGCTCCCCGCCCTGCTGCACGTCAGGGCTAATCAGTCCTTAAGGCCTGGTAATGAGACGCCCGCCACCACTGTCTGCCAGCCAACGCCAGCCTGAGCCCACACTAACTGTGCTGCTCCTAATGAGTGGTAATCACCCAGCAGCTTCCCACAAACCACTGCAGGGATGCCGGCACGCACATGAGGCCGGCAAACCAGAAGACGGGAGGGGAGAAAGAGCAGGGAACTAAAGGAAATGTTTACATGGAGCCACTTAAATAACAACTTGTTACATTTCTGCTCTGTTCACCAGAAATCAGGCTTCTTGAAACATTGGTGTTTGATACACACCAGGAACTAATTCAGCCAAGTGATAAAACACTTTTTACAGCTACATGCTTCAAAATCACTCCTCCTCAGTAAATTTACACACATCTCATTTGTTAGCTTGTTGTTTTTGGCACCCTGCCTCACCTAATGGAGCGCTGAAAACAATAACACCATCTGAAAAGGCAACAGCTCTGCTCCAAGAACAAACTGATGATAAACAGGTTAAAGATATTGCTGGAATTAAATATAAAGTAATGGCAACCACTATATTTGCTTCTTCCGGATGCTGCAGTGCCTCGGTGATTGGTAAATCCCGGCTGCATGACTGTGGGTAGCCTTCCTGTATATGTCGCACATGAACTAAATAAAAACAAACTCTTGACTCAGTGTTAGGACTCGCATTCAGCTCAGTTTACAAGACCACAGAATGACATGCCTTTTACCAAAACTCAAATTTAAACCAATGCAATCGTCTCGAATGGCACGATCGAGCCGCTGGGGTCAACTAAGCAAACAAGTCGCTTCCTTCTTTGACAGTTTATACAATTTCTCATCAAGGTGCTACAACCTATTAAGTCAAGTAACAAAAGCTCCTCTGAAGTGTCTGATTCAATGTCTGATGATAACAGATTTAGCAGAACCAGCACCTGCCACAACAGGCTGAGGGAAAGAAAATGAGTGCTCACATTCTTGTGGCAAAGGATGACAATTTAAGCGGGTGCTTGACTACGCCAGGAATCCCACCCCACCCTCAGCTGCGCAGACTATGGGCAGGAGAGATTGTGTTTATGTTACACTTACGCTCCACCGCACTCTGGAAATTGGGTATGCAACATTGACCCTCTATTTTGAGTAAATCAGTACCCAGGAGGCCCTAGGATGCCTCGTGCTTGTGGAATATTTATTTGAACAGGTTTGTGTTAGTACGTCCTGCAGTCACAGTCGAACAGGACTGTGCCGGAGTGTCACCGGTGTCGGGTTTCTGGGAAGCTGGCCACAGGGCAGTCACATTTTGTATCTGTGTCACCTGCACGGCTCTTTCAGTATGTTTCATGTTCCTCAGCTGCAGGGCTAAATCATTCACTGACACTCATTCATATTCCCTTCTCATGGGCCACAGAATAATAAATCTGGAGTATTGTAATACCACATGTCTCTCTGCAGCACAGAGGCTATAGATAGAGAACAGACTGACAGAGGGAATTGAAAACAAGTGCTAACTGAATAAGTAAATATGCATTACCATTAGGACCATTAAAGCCAATGTGAGTGCCAATTTGGCATGTCAGTCTTAATACACACTGCCTGCCAAAGGGTGACACAGCTCCAGAAAGGTAGACCGCAACAAAGCCCAGGGTTATGCTGGTCCTGCACTGAAATCAAGTACAGAGACAGAGAAAATGCTTGATAGTTGCATGAGCGTTTCAGATGATGAGGTTTTACCATAAAGGCCTGACGCATTTCCAGCTATTACAGGTGCCATACAGTATGCCTGCATCACCCACTTTCCAAAAATGAGTGCCAGCACTTCAGTGCAACACCCAGGAGAACAACATTTACCCAGAGACATGACAAAATGGACGTAAATTTTTTTAAAACATGGTATATTCGCAGATGTTTTTGGACTTCGCTTTCACAATTCATGTTTTCTCTGCATTTTTGTTTTTTTTTTTTTGATTTAGGGTAACTAAAAGAAGATAACACCAAAACAAGATGGCAGGTTTTAGCACACTAGTCACAACAGGCCTTTAGGGGACACTTCCTGTAGAGCAGCTCCCAGATCACCTAACACTCCTGGATCCTGCACAGCACCCATACCTACCATAAATCTGACTCTGCTGTAAAGACCTCAAGTGTCATCACTCCACAGTCTGCGGCCATTTGTCTCTGAGCAGGTCTGCACTGTTTTCAGCAGAAGGGGAGCTCCAGCAACATCCATCAACAGATAAAAGGCACTTACGACACAAACAGTAAAATGTAGCCAGGTTTTGTCACATCTTGACAATTTGTCTCCCTGGAGATCAGGTGTTTTCTCTATTAGTTTACATTTAAAGACCCCGCACAGGTGAAATATGGCTGCTCTTCCACCTGACATGCTGACCTCATGCACGACCTTCACTTCCCTTCAGTGGAAATGTTCACAGCTGCAATTCACAGTGAAAGAAAACTGAGAATGGAGGTTCCTGTGAGCAGACATACTGGACTTGAGTGCATTATAGCAGCCATTCTGAAGTGGAGGTCATAGTGGGCTACACCTAAAATCCAAGGCGTTCCCTGGGAATGACTTACTTTGAAATATACACCCTTACGAGCTTTCTAAATTAAACATTATTGTGTATATGACATGATTCATGAAACGCTAAATTTTAAAGATGAATTTCCTAACACGTGTTCCAACTGTTTTTCAATCTTGAAGCAGCAGAGAAAGAAAAAAAAAGTCAGTGCCAGAGTTGTGTGATGTTTATGCTGGATGGGGGAATTTTCTGTGCAAGCTGAGCAGACGTTTCGGCCACCAGTTCAGTCAGTCAGATTGCTTTATTGTTACCAGCTGTTGAGTCTGAACCATATACACTCACCTTTCGCTCCTCGCCTGTTTTCAGAGTCGACTAAGGATATGATTTTACAAGTGTTTCAGCAAAATAATCACTCGACCCGCTACCTGCCATTCAGACGTGCCAGGAGCTCCTAAACAGTGGGCGCTGGCTCAATTGTTAAGGAAAGAATTGGGTGAGGGGTGGGGGGTGAACTCTTCTCAGCCAACATTACTGCGAAACTACCTATAATAGATGCGTGTTTGTAGGTTATGGCTCAAACACTCGCTGACACTGCTATTCGCAAAGAAGAGGAAAAAAAAATCATAATTGTCAGCAGCTTCAGATCATGTGCAGACAACCTGCTGGAACCACCAGCTGTGCGCTCCAAAGTGACACCGCACTGACCCGCACTTATTAACGCAGTCCACACATGTGCAAAACACATCCGAATCCCTCTGTCTGCCCCCTCACTGTCTGCACAGACTATCTAACCTTCAAAAAAAACTTATTACCTGCTTCAACCAATCAAATCAATGAAAGCAGCATCCACACACAGACGCACAGACGCGCGCAAATACGCACGGTCCTTACCCGAAATACGCCGCGGTTGGTCCAGGCAAGTTGAGAAGACACACTATAACTGTGAACGATAACCATCCCAGGAGTAGGTGTCCATCCAGCATTTTGCTGCGGCTCCAGGGCAGATCATTTCGTTTCTCCTGAGTAGCTGTGTAAAATCCCTTGTTGAACGTTCAACACTTCTTATACAGAGAGGAGCTGCGCTGCGCTCCTCCCATCAGCAGAGAGAGAGAGAGAGAGAGAGAGAGAGAGAGAGAGAGAGAGAGAGAGAGAGAGAGAGAGAGAGAGAGA
>JAQQZY010000010.1:21240072-21252648 GCA_030068375.1 Ostorhinchus rueppellii | reverse complement strand
AACTGGCAACTTGTCCAGGGTGTACCCCGCCTTTGCCCTTAAGTAGCTGGGATAGGCTCCATGCGACCCCTGTGACCCCAATGAGGATAAGGCGGGTTCAGAAGATGGATGGAATGAATATAGCTACATAAAATGTTAACCTAAAGACTGTCATGGAGTTAATTGTGAAGCAGCTTTTGTGTGATGTCTGTGACTAAAACAAGTAAACGAACTGAACCTGTTGTGCTGCATCTCCTTAGTAGCTATTTGAAAATTCATCAAAACAAACTCTGATTGGAGAACTAGACTTAATAAATGAGGCCATGTGAGTAAAATGCAGTTGGATCTACAGTTGGGAAAAGACAGATATTTTCAAATGCATCAGATCAGTGCGGACAGAAAGTTGAATGGATGACAAAAATGTACTGTCATTGCTGAGGACACAGCCTGAGTGAGATTGGCTATATCAATCACAAGGTGACTAGCAGGGGAGAGGAGTGGGGTTATCATTAGCAGGGACTGGCGCTGGCCTCTGGTAGTTCCAGTAATTACCTCACAAAGGGTGGTGCTTGCCTTCCCACTGCTTTTCCCACACTGCACTGCAGGCTCAGAATTCCAATCGGCCCCAGACCTGCAATCTCCTCAGTTTTAGACAGCAAATTACTGACAAGTCCCATTCTTCACAGCACTGTAATTGCTTTTTAGTGCTGTTTTTATTGAGGCAACCCCAACCCCCTTGCCCTTCCCTCAATAAAGTTAAGTCAGGGAGGGGGCGAAGGGTTAATATAGACAGCATTAGGTCCCTAATTGGAAGGCCTCGGACTGCAGGAAAGTTTTGCACAAATTTTATCAGTTTTTCTTTTATCATCTCATTTGCAAACAAGTCTGTGTTAATTTTTCTGTGTTATATATGTATTTATTTGTTTTTTATTGATTTGAAAGACATGTTCTTCTATAAAAAATGTAAGTTCACGTCTGCACTGACGCTCAAAGGCTTCTATTTGTTCCAGAGGACTGATATTAAGAGCCATACAAAGAGAGGCACTGAGCATTTTAGCAACTCTGAGACTTAAATCGCTCTGTGTTGTCTTTCCCACCCCTGCATATTACTTTCTCAATCTATTACTTTGTGGAAATCATTAGTCTCCATGTCAATACAAGCTCAGAGCAGAGAAAACATCTCATTATGGGACTTAAGGAGATCCGTAGCATTCTTGGCTCCGTCAAGCTGTTCTTCCTTTCTTCAATATAGTTACTTTTCTTTCACTAAGAGTACAAATTCTCAACGTTCCAATGCTGGACAACCAAACAGATGCCATTTGAAATGAGAAAAAGAGACAGAATGGAAAATGGCTGAGGGATTAGAGGATCTAAACAGGATAAAGGGATAGGAGATTCTTGGTGTGATCCAGTTTAGTTTGAAAGATGGAGGGTCTTAACAAGGATTTGAGACTTTAGAATTCATTGTGCCATTATTTCCATCCTGTGCACTCTCAGCTAAATTGTTTGCCATTTTGTAGCCCATACAAACTGTAGTCTTTTACATCATCACATACAAAAGTAATGAAATGCAACACAATCTTTGAAATTACTGGAATGTGTTAAATATACCATTATACCAACAGTTTTCAGTTTACTAGGTGGTGTACATGCACAGTGCATTGTCTGCAATAATACGATTTTTTTTGCAGGTAAACTGGACGCTTTAAACAAAATCTAAAAAGTCAAAGAAAAAAGTCACAGGGGCATTGGTCTTAACACTACAAAGTGAATAACAGTTGTCTGGCTTTCTGTTAATGCATCAAACGTGTCTTCATCCAGGCGTTTTTGGTCGAGCAGCAAAGTGCCTGGAGGCTACAACCTGCAATTGACTCGAGTAGCAACCTAATTCGCCTGTGCCCTTATGTGTCCATCTCCCTGTCAGTCTGAGCAGGTTGACACCTCTGACCCTGTCAGGAGTGTCAAATAGCTTGTCAGAGGCCTTCAATAAAGTACAATGACAAGCCCGCTAATGCATTACCACACGAGTGCCAGCCAGAAATGAGAGGCTGTAGCTTTTCCAGCCTAAAGGCAGACAGGTGCGCCGTCGAGCTCAACATGCAGACACACAAACACACCTACACACGCACACACACACACAAAAGTCCTTCCTATCAACACAATGGCCAGCCAGAATGATAGACGGATAGCACTGCATATCTGTTTAATATTACATCTAAACATGTTATGGTTAAATAGAACGTGGAAAACCCTAAACAATATATTCTCTTTTACTGTTGTGCTGATTTGTATATAATTTTCAAACTCCCTTCCCAATGTATTATTCAATCAGTAGAGGATTATCTCGGAGGGGCTTACATAACTAAGAGAGATCACTTGTCAGTAGCAATAAAAAACACCCAACCAAGACCACCTTGGGAGCATGATAGGCCTGTCACCACGAGGCCTCCCTAAACAGCCTACAGGTCCACTTACAATCTGCCTGTCAATGCCGCAGATGCCTGAATGTCGGAGAAATAAGGTGAGACCACGTTACGAATCATTTGGCATCAACATGACAAGAGAAAAAGTCCCAAATGCCAAATCTGGACACCTTCATGGTTTCGATGCCACAGGTTTTGGTTGGTGCTGGTTGTCCTCACAGCTCTGCTTCGACATGCTGTGCATTCCAACCAATTATCTACCCCAAGGTGCAATAGGTTCACACTTTAATCTTTGATGCCTTCTCCAATGGGATATAGCTGGATTTAAAACAGGGAACAGGGGTGGGACAACCCTTAAAAATCTGTATACATAGCAAACATGAATCAACTTCAAACCAACCCACTGAGGGAAGCACAAAGTCGTTCAAAGAAATGCCTTTATCCTCACTATTGTTTCATCTTGCAATGGCTCGTAACAGCCTGATGGATGCATGAAGCAAGTTTCAAAGAGAGGACAGCAGACTTAACCAGTCGAAAGTGTCCTTAAGTGCATGTCAGGTGGTAAGATGTCCTGTTTGTAGGTCATTTAAAGGCCATTGAGAATTTGAAGAAATGGTCCATGGTAACCTCACGTCCAACCAAGTCATCCTCAACCGGGAAATCCAGTTCCCTGGCATGGACATTGTGTTCTACCTCACACCTTGCCAGTATATCCACATCCTGCAAGCCAGCGATTCTCATTGTTGATATATCCCCTCTCCCACGCCAGAGGCCCCCATGCTCTTTCTGAGGAAGTGCGTCTTGAAGAGCTTGTCTCACCCATCTGTCACGGATGTCCCAAAACATCAACCATTGACTCCAATGGCTCCCACGTATTCTGCACAAGTGGTGATCAGAGGAATTAAAAATATGGAAAATTAAGAAGTCGAATTGATGTTGCATCATCTTGGACCCCAGACTGGGAAGATTTCATGCCAGTGAGGATGAATAAATGTGTTTCACATGAGCATGTTCTCATATCAAAAACACAGCAGTCCATTAGAACTGTACCAATGTATTTCATACAGATGAACCACTTCATATCACACCATATGACCTTCGTATATCTTATTTTTACATGCAAAAATAATCTTCATGCCGTACTGGCACAATATGGAAGCGAACATTTCCGTATGTACCCAGGGCGGAGTGCAAAATGTTATGTAAATCCCCTTAATGACCTTTTCAGGCCGCCGACAAACACCATACAAAGGTGATTGGCAGCCGACACTGGTGCGCATTTATCCTTTGCCCCGGCCTGTCTCTCTCTGTAGCGCCCCCTACTGTGAGAGGCGTGGGGTAGGGTGCCCAGTCGCACTTGTTGCCAATGGATGAGGCCAGCATGGATCCTCACATGGCAATGATGCAGGTCGTCGTAATAATGTTTGGTTTGTTTCCTGCTTCACACGTCCTTTGGGATTTTGCCCGACCTATAATCCAGTACATGAAGCGCAGAGGGAGGCATCCCATGCCTGTCCATCTGAGTTCCAGCACTGATTAGTCCAAACCAGCTCTATTGTACAACTCACACAGCAGTCTATGGGCTGCCCAGGGGCAATTTCATAATGTGCGTCTATTGTCATGTTTATTATTACTGGTGTTATTGAACCTCTGCTCCATATGCATATATAACAAGTTATTTAACATGACGTGGATCCATAAATACAGATGTGACACTCTCTGTTACACGTACATTTTCATGCACACATTTCATTCTCCTTCTCTTCCTCTGTCACATAAATACACACACCACATCGCTTTTCCCAAGCCCCTTACTGAGTGTTTTTATCCTTGCTAGGCCTTGTCTCAAAGGGGAATAAGGCCCCTACTGAGAATCTTACTCACTTCCTACTGCGAGGCCTGTTTGGCCCCTTGGCAGCCCTCCTCCATTCACAAACTTCAGAAGACTCTCAATCCCTGCCTCATCAGCCATAAATTTACTTTGATATGGGCATGACTGACTCAGCGACTTGGATAACCCCACAGGTGATGATGCAGTGTGTATGCACCACCTAGAAATCTGCCAAAAGCATATCCACCTGCAGAGAAGGATTAGTCTGAAAATGTCCCGCATCGTGCTGAAGCTGTCCCTTTTGGGTCTACGGCCCCCAGGTGGGGTTTGGTGCACTGGGGACACATTTGACACTAATAGACAGAGAGGGATTTAAAAAAGGAAAGTGCTTGCGTGTGTCCATGGATGCGCATGGTTGTGTGTGTATTTGTGTGTGTGTGCGTGTGTGTGTTTTGGACCAAAAAGTTGTTAAGCGTGTTAGAATTTGTTTGTGTTTGTGTGTGTGCTTTAGGGGTGTGTGTGTGATATATACACCCCCTACTGTCCCTTTTCTAGTCCCCTGTCCACACATCACAACTGTCAGTATGTAGTGAGATATGAAGCTGAAAAGGATGAAGCAGAAAAAGCCTTCAAATGGATATTACTGCTGGGCTGCCTGTGGAGCATGGAATGGTGGATTTAGCACTTCCTCCATAGGATCTTTACTGTATCTGCGGCTCACCATATGGTATGTTGTAAAAGTATATTGCAATATATTGTTTTTTCCCCCGGGTAACTTTGTTGCACAGCTTCAGTGAGAACTCTCAAACCATATGAGCTACTATTCTAAGGAATGTGAAATAATCTAGATGGTTACTGAATGTTGTTTTAGCCTAATGATCCCATTTTTACATGTTCTGAATCCAAATTGTGCAACTGTTTGTCAATAGAGGATGACAGTAGTATTAATTTCACCCTGCGGATATGATATTCCTGGAAAATGATTATCTCAGAGTCCAGATATGTGAATTGGCTGATGAATGAGGTAGACAATAAAACTGCTATAAATATAATTTTGACAGGTTTTTTTTGGTTGTTGTTCGTGTGTGTCATGATCTCTGCAGTCACACCTGAACACCTCATGCTGTCGTTGTGCAAGGACAAGAATGTGGGTTTAACTTTTCTTTGTTAACCTTTACAGAGAACCAACCATTATATCTGTATTTTATTTGTCTTGTTAGTATTTCCTCCTGTTCGTAGTCCATAATTTTGGCCATAACTGGAGTATTCTGCCACGAATGTTAAGAATTCTACAAAGATGTAAAGTTGAAGGTCACATTCTATGTTTTTTGGATTATGGTAGATAATACAAGTCCTACTGGTATTTATAAAAACAATAGGGAAAGTTACTAACATAAAGAAACAGAACTTTAAAGATGTAGATCATACTCTGAAAGAAGTATTTTAAAAGATTTAAAATTATAGTAACACTGGAAAGTGAGTTCCTCTTATGAAAATATAAATTTAGAGCATTATTATTATTGCACATATTTTTTCCACAGAAGCACCACCAAGAACAAATATGATGAAAAACAGTCTGGTCTTGGTATTTCTATATAATGAAACAGTTATTACCATAAACTGAAACTCAGAGAAATGCAGTGTATGGTAATATTGTTTGGCTGTTTTTGCCTGATAGTGACTTCATCCCACTTGAAATCTTTGGTTCATTTGCAATTTTGTTTTTATTAGAAAGTGTCACCATATTGTACAGTGTAGAGAGAGAAAGAGAGAGAGAAACAAAAACAGGTCAATGCCACTAAGGTTATTACGCCAGAAATATTATTTATGTTTGCTAAAAATGACTGCAAATGAAAATAAATGACTGTATTCTTATTTGTGAAATGGTTGTATACTAAAGCTAACAAACAAAGAAAAAACACTCTCAGTTAAATGTGTGAATCCACAAGTATCTGAACAGTTGCTACTCAGTAAACACCTTCCAAACACATAAAAACGACAGCAATTGCTGTGAAAATATGCTGAAAGTGATCTCTCAGGCATTTGGCAGACCAAAACCACAAATTATGATTGCAGAGAGAAGCAGCATTATGAGCCTTCACTGTGTGGTCCATCACCTACTATAGACCCTTGTCCCCTCCTGCTGTTCTCTCCTGCCCTTCTCCCCTCTTGCTGCCCCCTCTGCTGGGGGTATAAGGCATAGTTGACCCTGGTTAAAATTCAACTGGCTCAACAATAACATCCTTAGACTTTTCATTCATGGCAGAGTGGAAGTTGTGGAATCTGAAAACCAAACCACAGATTCTTACTTTAACCTGTTCTGGATGGAATACTGCATTATACTCTCTGAACACTACTTTTGTCATATATTATAGTACCATATAGAGTCTGTGAATACGCTGTAATTCAATATTTCACCCAGTATGAGAAGGCTTAAATCTGTTATTATTAAATGATTTGATTTAATCTGAATTACATCATATTCTGTTTACAGATTTACTCCCTTTGGTATTATATAACTTTTCCTAAGACATGATGAAATATTGTAATTGGTCATTTTAAATCATGGTAGAAACCCATGATTTTGAGCTAAAGTGTTGCTATAAATACAAAAATATGTGCCAAAAGTGTTTTGTTTTTTTTAAACTGTCAAATTTACTTGCAGAACTGCAAAACTGCATTGGGAGCTTGTGCAAACTTGACACAGAGTAAACTATGCAAAATTAATATTTATTCTGCAATTTTGATTGTGTAGGCTACGGAGATATGGCGTGACATGGTGTCCTGCAGAGTGAGACTATAGTTCATTACTGTTGTAGTTTATTTTGACAAAACTTTCATTGGAGAAATTAGCTGATTGCTAATTGCAATAGCCATGCAATATTTGTCTGGTATTAATCTATTTATTATTATTTGTCATTTAAAAAAATATTCATTTTGTTGAGTATTTTTCCACTATATAGAAAATGACAAAATATTACGTGTTTCAGTATTTTTCAAAACCAGTATATATAGTTCTCTCTTTGGCCACAGGGGGCGCCATCTCTCAGTGGGAAGATCACGGAAGTTTTGTCTGAGCGTAACTTCTGACGTGTCAAATTGTCGCCATTTTCCTGTGGAAGGAAACGCCTTGAAGAGTGAAGGGGACATATCAGCCGGTGTGTAAGCCACTCTTTAGTTATTTTAATGTAATATTGAATTTATTGTCTAGAATTGGACGCACAGTTATGTGCTTGTAAGATAAACTCCTCTATCTGTGTGACCGTCGTTACGTTAGTCAAAACCTGAAAGAAACTACCGGCTATGGAGCAACTTGATGCCAAAAGCTAACTTTACAGATTAGCTTATTTAGCCGAATCGATTTATCAGTTTTCCCTCATGTTATTTCTCTTGGGGAAATCTTAGCAGGATTTTACAAAACTGCTAAAGACCTCCGTATAACAAAAGCATATTACCTGATGTTTGTAGGCGTTTAGCATCGGACCTTTTTAAGCTAACAGTTTGTTGTTTACGTTAGCTGGAATGGTTTTGACATTACACATTGCCAAGACAGTCCAGTTAAACGTCCTTGCACTGAGTGACTTTGGGTCTCCATTTGTGATTTTGTTGTGTGTATACGTTTAATCCATAACAAAGCTGTAAATCATTGTTTTCTACTAACACTGAATTAGAGTTTAAATAGCCTCAGTTGTGACCTACGCTCTCCGTGCAGAACTTCCTGATTAGCTGCTCCTGTAAGTTTACACATTTATCTGTGGCACTAATCCAACTGCGGGTTATTTACCTTGATCTCACAGCTGGGTCCCTCATTCCAATAGAAACAAATCGGCCTGTATCAGCCTGTTAAAGTAAAGCTTTTTCAAATGAATCTTACTCGTGTAAAGGACGTAGTGATTTATTGACGATTGCATGAGTTACTGCTTGCTTTCAGTGGCTGGACTCACAAACCATAGTTGTTTCATATCAAACTGAACTGAACTAAACAAACAGTCTGTTGTTTCCATCAGGTCTTTCTAGGATAAAGTCGGTTTCTCCTCACAGCCGCCATGGGGAATATGTTTTCGCAGCTCTTTGGCATGTTTGGGAAGAAGGAGATGCGGATCCTGATGGTGGGTTTGGATGCTGCTGGCAAGACAACGATTTTGTACAAGCTCAAACTTGGAGAGGTTGTGACTACTATTCCTACGATAGGTAAGTAAGGAAATGGCCTATTACATTTGTTTTTATACTGGAGGGTTTTTTTTGTTTGTTTGTTTTTTTTACAGAAGACATTCAGCTGTTTCCTATATACATCCCACAGACATCATGTGTATTGGCTTCCTGTCCAGGTGTGATTATTTATTGTCTTCCCTGCAGGTTTTAATGTAGAGACAGTTGAGTACAAGAGCATCAGTTTCACAGTATGGGATGTCGGTGGTCAAGATAAAATCCGGCCGCTGTGGCGTCACTACTTCCAAAACACACAAGGTATGTTTTGTGTCTTAAAGGGGCTTTATGTAGTATTTCTAATGTTATGTTTAAAAAAAGACTTAGAATTATTGTTACAGTAATATTAAATAAAGAGCTCTGAAGTTCTGCAAAAGATGTCATTGTATTGGATTATAGGGATAAGAACTGAACATGGTCATACCAATGAGCAGGAGGATTTATGTGACCACTGGAGGGAGTAGTGACTCACTCTGCCAGTCTCCTGGGATGAGGAAAAGAAACGCCACAGGCAGGGGTGGGTGATACGGCAAAAATCATATCACGATTATTATTTTATTTTTTTTGTAAAATCACGATCTCGATTTTTATCATGGTTCTTTACATTGATCTGTGAGACTAGTTTGCATGTCTTTTACCAAGGAAAAAGTCACTGCTTCCATTTCCTCTTTCTACCAGTTGCTACTCTTCTCATAGAGTGCCGTTACTAAACGCTTGCGTTGAAGTTGTCTGCTTTTGCTTAACGCTACCTGTTGCCTCCGGCTGTAGTGTGGCTGGTTTTCTTGTAGTTTTATTGTCAGGTGATTGAACAGGTTTGTAGTGAACCATGTCTATGCAATTTACTGTTGTTTTGGGGAAAAACCAAACCAATTCCATACGATGGAACTGGAGTTCATTTTAGGAAGTGGCACCATCCATTTTGCTGTCAGACGTAACTCCTGCAACTCAACGAGAAATCCATGCGACGTGGACATGAACTGATGCGATGCATCTGTGCATCAGTGTATAACCACATCCTGAGCTGTTGAGTGCTTCATGGCTCTGACTACATCATATAATAAACAATTCCACGATAACTTTGTCAGATTGTTGATGCGTTCTAACCCATCCCAATCTAATATCATCTTATTGCACACCCCTAGTCAGAGGGTATTCAACATGAACATCAGAAAGTAACAAAACAGGATGAGAATCACTAAGAAACAACTTTAACAGAAAGTAATAGAAGAAATTGTTGTTTTCACCAGTGGACACAGCTCTGAATTAAAAGAATGGCATTTGATTCAGAAATCACAGCATTTCCTCTACACAGGTGAATTTTATTATGAGACTTTTGAAGGTATGGAACTATTATATAATGTTATTATATTTTCTAAGTTCACTTTTTGTTAATCAAAGGTCCAGACTAAACTGTGATAGTTCAGACCTTGTTTGGATGATTCCAGATTGTTAATGCAGCTGTTGACCACACAAAGCATATGAAATACAGAGGTGATTTGTGGTTTTATTGTGGCTGTTTTCTGTCTAAAAACAGAGCTATAATGTAAACTATCAGCAGATGCAGCATGTGAATATTAGGAGATGGTGTTTTTTAGAGCAACTGTCAAAATAATTTACTATAGGTTTTTGTTTGGAAAAAAAACCCAAAACTTGACGATACTATAATACAAATGTGTGTGTATCGTCATACTTTATTCAGTGAGTGATACAGTCTGTGGATACATAGTGTTGTTTCATTGGTGGTTTCGGTAGGTCTAAGTTTGATCTGGTACACATTTGTCTCCTGCTGTTGAGAATACTGGATATTAATACTACATAGAGCCCCGATAACATAAATGGCTGTATTTTGATATGTAATCACTTCCTGATCTATTTTTAAGCTTCTCATGACATATTGTGCACATTTTATGCATTATCCTCCTGCTAGGTCTCATCTTTGTTGTGGACAGCAATGACAGAGAGCGAGTAGCAGAGTCCCGTGAAGAGCTCCACAGAATGTTGGGAGAAGACGAGTTGCGTGACGCAGTACTGTTAGTGTTTGCTAACAAGCAAGTGAGTCATGCAAACAAAATCTTGACTTCAACAGGTTTTTCTAACCCTACCAGTTGTCCTGTTGTATCCACAGTGTAGCCGTGTAATAGTATCTCTCTCTTTTTAATTATTTGTAGGACCTGCCAAATGCAATGAATGCAGCAGAACTTACAGACAAACTGCAGCTTCACAACCTAAAAGACAGACACTGGTACATCCAGGCAACCTGTGCCACCACCGGAGATGGGCTCTTTGAAGGACTTGAGTGGTTGTCTTTTGAGCTCAAAAAACGTTAATAACAACCAGCTATCCACCAAATGTCTGTCTTTGCTCTGTACTCATAAGGTGTCGAAAACTGAACTAACCTGTCCAAAAAAAAAAAAAAAGACTGGAAGCTGCCTTTACTTCCACCACCTTTAGAAATACAGACTAGTGGTGAGGATGTTCTGTTGTAAACCTGTCTGATTTATTTTAACTGTAAATAGATTTGGTCATGGGGAAGCTTATTGCACTCTTAAGACTCTGACCATGGCCCTTTCTGCCATGTGTGTATTAAAAAGGGAGACAATGACAAAGAACTTTCCAGCAGCAAAGGTCAACCTCAATGTAGTCTGATGGAACGTAATCATCCGCTCACATGTACAGCGCTTCAAGGAGGGGCTGTTCATTTTTACAACCTGAATCACACACTGATGCACTACTCACAGCGTCTGTGGTTGTCCTTAACAGTGAATACCAGCACAAGCTTCCCCCAAAATTAACCCTGGCACTGAATCTGTAGAATTTGTATAAGCTCCTGTGAACACTTACCAGCATTTAAAAAAAAAAAAAAAAAAAGGGATGATTGCTTGAATTGAGAAACTACGAC
The DNA here is from genome assembly GCA_030068375.1 of Ostorhinchus rueppellii. Taxonomy (NCBI): domain Eukaryota; kingdom Metazoa; phylum Chordata; class Actinopteri; order Kurtiformes; family Apogonidae; genus Ostorhinchus; species Ostorhinchus rueppellii. The sequence goes on along the minus strand of JAQQZY010000010.1, from coordinate 21,241,310 downwards.
GATCTCACATGTACCTGCTTTACGGTTGTTTTTTAACAGCCTTTTGAATCACTATTAGATTTTTTTTAAAATATATTTCTGAGTCTCAGGTTGAACGTGTTTAGCATTAGCAATATTATGTAATGTTATATGTGCTGGTTACTTAGTCTTTGAGATAATACATACCAGATTGGTCAGGCTGTACTGTATGTTTTTAGTTTTAGTTTGGTTTTTTTTTGTTTTTTTAGCAGGTGTTACAGTAACTAGGCTGCTTTGTGAGGTAATATGGGTGCCACATACCTCGAATAAATCAGACCTACTCAAACTTTCCATGGGGGGTTGATGGTACAAACTCAGTTTTCAGTTTTGTTTAGCACAGTGCCATTACAATTTCATCTTCATGTATGAGAAGCTATGTCTTCTTAACCGACATTTTTCTCTTCCTTTCAATATTTTTTATTATTTTATTATTTTTTTTAATCTAATGGTGTGGGTGGGTGTTGGTTAACTGTGCATGAGGTGTCTGTGGCGTGTTGAACTTTTTTCTATATACATTTATATATAAGTGTCTACATATTTGAAACCTGTTCAGTTTTTTTTATGGAAAGTTTTGTTAAGGGAGAAAAAAAAGCACTGCAGTTAAAGTAAGTGGATAAAGATGTTTCTGCAATTGGTTTCTATTTTGTTTCTTCCTCTATGCAATAAAATGGAATATTCAAAACTGGAGTTGATCTGTTCACTGTTGATCCCAGGTGACATTTTTCCAAGGCAATAATGGACAATAATTTATGAAAGAAAAGACAAGTTGCCTGCTAAGAGGAGAGCTTCCTGATGATTTAACAATAAATGATAAAAACCTAAAAGAGCTTTGGGGTTGTAAATGGCTTCAGCTTGATCCATTGGTGCTGAAGGACTGGTTGGAAATTGTTCATGAAATGCCCAAAATGGAGAGACAAACATTTACGCTGAGGTTGCAAACGGAACTTTACATAAGATGGGGCAAATGGATTAGTATCTTTGACTATAATGTGTGCTTTGTCTCATATGCCTGTGGAATGCTATATAAACTGCTGCTCCAAAAATGTATTTAGTAACTTGATTGCCATTTCATAACTGTAACTTAAATTATCATTACTACATTGCCCAGCAAAAAAAAAAATAAAAATTCGCGCATGCAATATACACTGCTCTACAATTTCTTAGAAAATATCTGCTTCAGACATTAAATGTGCTAAATCTGACATAGTTTAATAAGATGA
>JAQQZY010000010.1:21162697-21212971 GCA_030068375.1 Ostorhinchus rueppellii | reverse complement strand
AAACATAAAAAATATATTTAGGTAAACAGAAATACTGTTCAATTATGGCAGCAGTGGAAAACACCTTCTACTGGTGGAGCTGGAAGAATACATGTTAAACACTGTATCTTCAGTGTCATTGCAGTATCTGTGACTATCTCCCTTCAATAGACAGGAGGTGGTTGTTATCGATGGAATATATATGGTATATTTATAACATTTATGACAAAGCCAAGTTTAGATGACATTTAGTTACATCTGCTAGTTATATGCATGTGATTTCTGAAATTAAATATTCATCAACAGTTTTGTTCATAAATACTGAATTTTCCCATTAATTCATTGATTCATGGCATCTATTATGCCTGTAATGTTACCAGTGTATGTGACACTGACACTCTCTTAATGCAGTCTCTACAAAAAGTAATCTGACATTCATATAAATACATCTATAGTTTGTTGTGAGCTGCAGCGGTGAGACTACAGCTTACAGTAGAAGGCACTATGGTGAAAGCAGCCCATCCCATCGCCATGTTTGTGAAGAAAATACTTTGCACTCAGGCTTTAAATGCAACATGGTAGTGTGCATATACAACCAAAGGGGGGGAAAACATACACATTTACATTAAGTCCTAAAAACTCCCAGATCCTGCTGTTTTTTCTGACAAGTCATTTCTGTAAAAGTAGCAAAAAATAAAGTATGCGAGTGTTTGTTTTCTTACTGCTGTTTAAGAAATGTACAGACTGATGTACAGGAATGATTTGATGTCCAAGAAAATAAAAGACAGGTTTATTTTAGTGTAAAAACACTTACATGATGATGGTCTTCCTTGGTATTTTAGTCTCCTGCTCAGTGACTATTGAAGAAACAGAATGAAAGAGATTTAATGGACAAAGCAAGATGGTGTAAAGAAAGAAACAAAGATCACATCTTCAAGAAGTAGTTTATTGTATTAATATTAGTCTTTTGTGTTAAATATATCAGCTGCCTGTGCATCTGGAAATGTGCAATAGCATTCCCTTATTGTTAAGGAAAGTGTTCTTACCTTCAATTGTGATGGCCTGTTCCCCAGTACGAGCGACAGTGGAGGGCTGGACTAAATCAGCAGCACATTTAGCACTGCCCAGACGGTTAGACAACTGCAAACAGCAGACAGGATATTTTTAGAGACTTAAAAATAACTGTCGTTGCAACTGAAAACATACGTTAATTTTGGTGTATATATAAAGCACATACACACACATAAATAAAATGAAAGCACAGCGTTTTTGCTCAAATACACTTTTCTTCCTACATACTGTGTTATTTATGAGGCTGGAATAAAAGTACAGAGGACTAACCTCGCACTCATAGTGTCCCAGGTCTCTCTCTGTCAGGTTTTTTATCACCAAAACCAGAATTCCACTACGGAGCTCGCTGTAGGTCTGATACTTTTCCTGGTCGGTCAGCAGCCGGCCATCTTTGAACCACCTTCGTCACAGTCGAAGGACAGAGTGAGATCATGTCCAAATAGAAATGACCCTGTATAAACTGTAAAACTGTTCTTACAACGTCAATCAAACTAAAGTGTAAAGAAAATATCCTTACCTGATCTTTGGGGTGGGGGCACTCTGAATGACACAAGTGAACTGAGCATCCTCCCCAGCCACAAAAATAGCATTCCTCATTTTGTTCACAAATCGAGGAGGCACTGAAACAACAAATGCTCAATTTAAGACAGGATTAAGACAATGTTATTTATAGTAAAATGGGAGGATTAAAGTAAGTGACAACACATTGTTCACAATGATTTTACAGCCCTTAGCTGTTCTGTGAATGACCTTGTGTGGCTTATTACCCTGCCCCCCGAAAGGGAGGCCAGGGGTATTGTTTTGGTTCGTTTTGTTTGTTTGTTTAACACTGTAGCAGCAAAACTATTGATTGAATTCATACCAAATGGGCTTTATAGACAGTGAGCCAGAATAGATGTGGTTACATTTTTGGGAAAAGTAGGTCAAAGTTCAAATTTCTTAATAATTCTTTTACTCTGTTTTTCCCTCCTATTTACTTATTGTGGGTGAAGTTTCAAATGTCTATAAAAACAACAATTTTGTTTCAATTTACTTCAAGTTAAACAAATAAAAATACAATCATTTATTCCGACTGAATAATCTTTTTTTCTGCCTTCAGTGACATTGAGCAGAGCAGTTACATATCAACATGCAGATGCAGTGGAAGCTTTAGGACTAATTACTGATATTTATCTGGACATTGCCATTAATTGTGTTTAACTGTTTAAGCACTCTTCAGTTATGCTACGACTCATTTGGCTTTAGCAGATGTATTTTAATTGCACAGTGCAAACAGATTATGTACTCTGTTAGTGGTCCAGACTTTATTTTCCAGATTCTGTTTGTGGGTCTACTTTATTTTTCATCTTCCTCATATCTTCCCACTTCTACTCCACACTTAATAGTCGTGTATAGTAGTCACAGGCGCGTGTTTACAGTGGACTATCTGTTCTAAATCACATTATACACCACGTACCCTGAACAGTGACCTTTCCAAGAGTACTAGCATTTCCAGCTGAGCTTGTGGCAAAGCACATGTACTGGCCAGAGTCATCAGCTGTCATGTTGTCTAGGATCAGCGTGCAGGAACCATCTGGGTCCTCAATGATAATGTGATGAGGATCTGCCTCCACTGCACGTCCATCTATACCCAACAAGGACACCAGTGCATTAATGAGTGATCTGGGCTCATAGTTAGAGGACATTAGACATCTGCTACTCTGATTAAGGACATAAACCATTACTTCACAAGTACCTCTAGACTGCTCAGGTTCGAAAATGACTAGAATATGTTTTTAAAATACCATACCTTTGTACCACGTGACCACAGGTTTGGGTACTCCAGTGGCTTTGCAGGCCAGTTTAACTGTTTGCCCCAGTTCAGCTGTGCAGTTCGCCAGGATTTCATCAAAATCTGGGGGACCTGAACAGAAAAGAAAGAGAGTATTACAAATGTAAGACTTCCACAAAAGAGAGAATGAAACAGGAAATTGTAAGCAGTGGTTTTTTTGTGTGTTTTTTGTGCCACTCACTCCATGCAGGCATGCTGTATCGCTGCTGCAGCTCTCTGAGGTCTCTCAGCCATGAGTTCTTGATGGTAACAGTGCGAGCCTGCAGAGTGTACTTCCTCACAGAGTCTTCACGCTCGTGCCAGATTTCAAACGCACGGTCATCACCTTCCACGGTCTCATTCACGTCAATGTTATTCAGCTGCATAAAGACATAGAATACAGCAAATATTACTCACAAATCACAAAAATTTCACCTTACACTGAGAAATACAGCCTTGTTATTTCATTAGAATATATTAAAAGTCTTCACCTTCATCATATTTTTAAAGACGTATGCTTGTGTATCAGTGTTACTGTCTCTCTTAGGTTTGCAAATTATGCAGTAGTTCTTAAAGAGGAAGACGTGGCGGTGGTGACCTCTGGATGATGACCTGATTCCAGGAGCTCCTTCCCAGACTTGGAAAGGACCCTGTGGCAAAAATAACAAAAAGACACATATGAAGATACAAATACTATAAGCTGCTACTGAATGCAGTTCTCAGTCGGTAACAGGCCCTACCTGTCTGATGGGCTCTCCCAGTACTTCGAGGGTGGCGGGGTAGTTCTCGATCATGGAGACATGGTGGGTATTGTCAGAGCGCTGAGGGAGGGCGGACACCATGGCGTATGCTTCCTCCAACAGGCAGCAGTTCTGACCATTCCTCGCCTTATTTCGAATGAGCTCCTGAATGTGATGGAGTGGAGGTTTTAATAAAGCTGAAGAGATAATGATAAAGGTCAAAAAGCCAGAGTACGACTGTAAGTACGCTCTCTGTCACCTTGAGAACAGCCTTGTACTTCTGAATCCTCTCCAGTGGTTGTTTGAGATGAGTGTTGATGCTGCGCACAGGGGGACCAGTGGGACCTACACTGGCTTTCACACTCTCAGTGTACTCCTACAACATTGTCACAGACAGATATTCCAAATATACAGGATTAAAATACTTTGTATGTCCCTGCCCCATGAGTGAAGTTATAGTTTACATACGAAGAAGGATGGATAAGGTTAAAGTGTAGGTTTTTAATAAAATTTTTAAATATATTTTTATACAGAGACATGGATGATTCTAGTGAATAATTTCAAAGAGGATCATGGACAATTTTTCTGACAAATATATTGATTTCACAGCCATCATGACCTAATCGCAAATATATATAGGTGTACATTTTCCTATGTTATTACATACACTATGTTGCAATATACACTTATCCAATCCAGTCCAACTTTATTTGTAAAGCACTTCAAAACAACCGCAGTGGACCAAAGTGCTGTATGGAAGAATAAATCAATTTTGAAAAATAAAATAAAAGAATAAAATACAGGAGTAGATTGAAAGACATAGAATAGTACAAAAACAAAAAAACAGTGCTGTACAGAAGAATAAATAAAACCTAAATAAAAAATAAAATACAAGAAAAAGTAAAAAAAAATATATAAAAAGCTGTACAGTTAAAAACAAAAAAAAATAATAACAATAAATCCATACCAAATATAGAACAACAGACTAAACATAATACATTCAAACATCTCACATGGTTTCAAAGAACAAGGAGAAAAGATGGTTTTAAGAAGGGATTTAAAAACAGACAGTGAGTGAGGAGGCCTGTGTGATATGAAGAGGCAGGTCGTTCCATAGTTTAGGAGCAGCTGATGTTATTATACCATATAACTTTGTATGACCTATTAACAGTATTTGTTTCAGAGACACAGTGTTAGTCAGGATGTATAAACACTATCATGAAACATTATGGAGTAAGACGGGAAATTTATCTTTGAACGTCTTGCTATAAAATGTCAATGTGTCATTTCATTGGGTGAAATTTTGTCAAAATTCTTGATTTGTAGCTAAAAACAGCCTGTGTGTCATCACAGTGATCTTGATCTTTGACCAATAAGTTCATCCTTCAGTTCAAGTTACATTTGCGCCAAATTTGTAGAAAGTCTGTCAAGAAGTTCCTTAAATATTGTGCTTGGACAATATAAAACAGAAATGTGGAAACAGTTCCATTACCTTGAAGAAGCGGTGGACAGCCTTATCACTCACTGCAGATTCAGCCTGACTCTCACCCACAAGATACTGGAGGTACTTCTCAAAACCCTCCTTGTTCTTCAGGAAGCACATGGCTATGTCATCATCTGTGTCACACTCATTCAACTTTGGAAGGAATGCCCTACAAACAGAAATGTGAAAACTGTAATTCTCTGATGAGAAGAAAAATCTCAGTCTTGAGTGAAGCATAATGCAGATAATTCTCTAAGGAGCAGACACGTGTAAACACATAACGTTTGTAGACTTTCTTCTTAGAACACAGTAGAGATTGGAGGAGGCGCTCACTTGCTGTGGAAGGCCTTGATATCATCAATGTTCCTGAATATGGCTCCCTTCTGGCTGCTGACTTCAGGTGGAACATCAGGGCCCTCTGCATGCCTCACGTGATGGGATGTAAAGAAGTCGACCTCGTTGATGAACTCAGATTCACTATTTATCAGGTCCTGGATCATTTGGCTAGAGATATAAAATAACAATTTCTTATTAGTCTTTTTTGCATCCCAGCATTTCATTTGTCAGGGTAGATATGTGCTACTTACAATAATTTCCTCTTGTACTCTCCCTCAGATACCTCCTCTGCACTTGTCTCTGGAAGGTCCCCAACATCAGCAGAGAGCTGAAAATATGCAGTAAAAAAATGCTCAAATGCATCAAGACATTACAATATGTTTGATGGTGAAAAAAAGAGCATGTATAATATGTTGGATCAGTTACTATAGTACTGAGACGTACTTTGTGCTTCTTGTCCAGGTAGGCAGGTGAGACCCAGCCTTGTCGGCATGGTGTGGTTTTAGTGGGTTTGGTCCTGACCAGCCATTTGAGGGGATGAGCTGAATCCAAAACCTCCACATACTGTCCCTCTTTCAAGGAGATGGATTCTTTACTTGCAATGGTAGGGTTGTAGTCAGCTGTTGCTACATAGATGTCAAACATCTGTAATGCAAACCAGTTATCACTCACATAATATTTAACTGGTGTATAATACTACTTCACATTTTTATTTTTACATGTGCTGAACATTTCCATTTCTTACCTCTCCCCTGGCCTCCCCTTCATCAGATTCAGAAGAAGAGTCAGCGATGAGGGAGGGGGGACGGGAGCGTCCGTGGTGAGGTGATGGAGAGGGCGTCTTGGTCTCATCATCACTGTCGACACCAGGTACACGTAAAGAAGCTGCGGAAACACAGAGCGAAGGGCACACAGGTCATAAGAATCTGCTGATATAGAGACACAGAACAGTTAAATGGATTTTCATTGTAACAATAAAGACCTATTCTATTCTATTCTATTCTATTCTATTCTATTCTATTCTATTCTATTCTATTCTATTCTATTCTATTCTATTCCATTCTATTCTATTCTATTCTATCTTCATGTTGCAGCATTAGACGGAGTTCACATACTGTAAATTTCAGTGGATAAAAAACATCATAATTTGAATTTAAATTGTCAGCACTAAGTGTAAATATCCACTCTTCTACATTTGACAGAACTTGGCCAGAGAGCTAAAATAGTTCCAGTTCTGGTATCTTCTCTCTCATAATTTCCTTAGTTATGTTGCTCAAAATAAGCAAATTGTTACTTCATTAACACTTTACATTAAGGTCCTTGTAACAAGTATTAATATGTAATATCGCATAATAATTATAATAATATTAAGAATTATGAATAATAATAAGTAAAATAAGCATGTGGGTGCTTCTATGAAACTGGGTTTATTTTGGTACCTGCCAATTTGCCAGCTTTTTTAGACCCAATAATAATAGAGAAATGTAAACATATTTCCCCCCCAGGATGTATCTAATGATGACCTCAAATAAATGCAAAAAAAAAAAGAAAAATAATTGTACTCTTACTCTGAGCCATCTCAAAATTAATGAATTTTTGATCAAATATTGGGGCCAAAATTAGGACCAAAATTCAAACAGGAGAAGCTACCTATAGGTGTCAGTGCATTTTATCAGGAAAACATGGCTGTAAATGCTCTTATATACAGCTATAAATAAAGACACTGTGTTAAATTTGAGGATCGTAGTGGTTTTTCTATTCCAGACATGCAGGTTTTTCATGAATCAACAGTCTCATTCCAGGTTTTGTGTGTAACCCATCGTGTCCACTCCCTTTATATGCCAAACCTGCCCATTTAAACACAAATAAATCGCAAGTGATTTTGCAGTCGCGGTATTTTTGTGAAACACTGCCTTGCATAACTGGTTTGATTCCCAAGATGTACCTTTGAGAGAATAAAAAGAAATTAAAATAGTAGTGCATAATTTTTGTGTCCTTTTTACTGTGTTACATGCAGATTCTTGTATAAAAATAATATAAAAATGTGTTTTATTTTTATTTAATATTTACTTTTAACTCAGTAAATATTCATTCTTACAATAGACCTAAATTGCTTCCAAATTTGCTTCATAACATTAGTCTACATGTGATTTGAATTTTTAGCCCCCATGCCCGGTTTTTAGGGACCAGTTTCATAAAAGCATCCATGTACATATACATGTATGTATGTATGTATGTGTGTGTGTGTATGTAAGCAAGTTTGTATTTATATTCAAAGCAACCGAAGAAGCTTATTAAATGCTGAACGATGACAAAATACATAACTTAGTTTAAATCAATAAATGTTTTTGTAAAACTTTTATTACCTTTTGAAGCTTTTGTTAACATTCTTCAACAGTCAATAAGTGTACCTCAACATATCTAACAATAAACTTGATAATGCTGCATGATTAACACAGATGAAATAATGTTAATAAGGGCCTTTTTAATGGTTCATATAATAATGTGCTGATTTCAAAACATTTTTAGAAGGTGTAATAGTTGTCTTTCCCTCAGGTTTGGATTTGTGTTTCTTGGTAACTTCAGCTCATTTTGTACATTTTGGTACAACTGGAGTCTCCCCAGTAGATCTGGGTTTTTTGGCTCAATATGACAAGCCAGTCATCAAAAACCTGGGCGTTAAAATGGACCCTGACTTTAAAAATGATAGTCAAGTAAAGTCAAGTGTAAAGTCAAGCTTTTTTCACTTGAGACAGCAGGCCAAAGTGAAGCCAGTCATCCCGAAGCACCTTTTTGAGACTGTAATCCATGCCTTTATTACCACTCGCCTGGACTATTGTAACACTTTGTATTTGGGGATTAGTGGCTCTACCATCGCTTCTCTCCAAAGAGTTCAAAATGCCGCTGCGTGTCTTTTAACTGGCACTCGTAAATATGAGCACATTTCTCTGATTTTACAGTCGCTCCACTGGCTGCCTGTCAATTTTAGAATCCAGTTTAAAATCCTTGTATTAGTTTTTAAATCCCTCCATGGTCTTGCACCGCCCTACCTGTCTGAGCTCCTTCACACATATACTCCCAGTCTCTCTCTCTCAGATCAGCTGGTTGTCTACTTTTGATGGTGCCCAGAACAAGATCCAAGCACTGAGGAGATCAGGCTTTTGCTGCTGCTGGTCCCAGACTGTGGACCAACCTGCCTCTGCAGATCAGACACACCTCCTCTGTGCCTGCTTTTAAATCTCTACTTAAAACCCACCTGTTCTCATGCAATGTCAATATTTTGTTGTGTTTTATATTTGAACTTGTTTTATTTATTTGATTTTATTTGATTTAAATTTTCTAATGCTTTCATTGAACTGTATTGTGTTTCTAGTGTTCTGTGCAGCACTTTGGTCCACTGGTTGTTTTAAAGTGCTTTATAAATAAAGTTGGATTGGATTTTCAGAGCTACTGGTAATACTTGTTACAAGGACCTTAAACAACAAATTAAGACAGTGCTCAGTTTTACTGTAACTAAATAAATTCTTAAAACTCCACTACAGTTAGTACTGGGACAACATGCAAGACAAAGCTACAGTACAGCTTTTCATCTGTGGTTTACACATACATGTCTGTCTGTGAGCATGTATTCCAACTAGACATTGGAAAGACTCCCTGGTCAATGCAAACCCACTGGGAAGACAGGCAAAATTCACTGATGATGCATAAAGACATACTGTATACAGAAGCAAAGGCAGCTTGATAAGGAACATGTCTTTAATGCTGACATGAACAGTGAGGGAGCGTTGGTGAAAGCAGCTCTGTTCAGCGAGGGTATAATTACCCTGATTTTTCCTTTATCTGTGTGGAAATGTGAGACACCGAATACTACGTGAATATCTGAGTAAGTCATGATCTTTACGGGAAAATGTATAGTCATTGTGAAGCTGATGCACTTGGGATACATACTGGTATTTTTGGGCCAAGATTTCATCCACTGGAGCACTTCATGATTCTGTAAGCTGTCTGAATAACAAATTGATTGGATGAGCATTTAATGGGTTGGATTGATAAAGTAATGGCTGTAAAAGTGATGAAGGGATTATGTCTGTATGGATGAAGTGATACATGCTGAAACACAAGCGCTAGAAAAGCAATGATGTGACACAATCTCAATAGGTTTGGTGACAAATGGAGTGGGGAGTGACTTGCAATTTAAGAACTAAAATGTTAAAGTATTCATATTTAACATCCACTTCAAATTCCTGAATATTCACAAGGAATTCACTCACTTGCCACAAACCTATTTTCTAATTAATGGCTAAAAACAAGCAACGTTCTGACTGACTGCTTACATCGCTTCACCATGTAACACTAGAAACTGGCAAAGCCTTTTTTTTTATATCTCCTATGCATTATTACTACTGAGTAAATAATTTAGCAAAGCTGTAGGCAACATGCAAAGACTTCTTCAACCCACAATCACCAGGAGATTTCAGATACATCCTCTTCTGTGTAACCTAGTTTGTCTACTTTTAGTAATTTATGGCATAGGGCTGCTTATCTCCATCATTTAGTAGGTTATGGTTGCATGAATGTGAAGAGATTAAGAATTTACTAACACTAAATGACACCAATGGATTTCATTTGTTTCACTCACATGCAGATTATGTATAAAATATTCTTAGTATATACTGTAGTATATCCTTTAACATATATTAATACTTGAACATCTTAATTAATGTAATCCATTAAAATGATTTCTTCCAACAAAAACACATTTTATTTTCAAACCCTTTAAACCTCATGGAAACTGCAGTCACCATAGTCAAATCCGAATAAAATCATTACTATGTTGTGATTAATGTGAATCAGTGGTTCACATTTCACAGAAAGCCCCATTTCTACAATATCTCTCGGACAATTTTCTGTAGTTTATGTTTAATTAAACTAGATGAAGCCACTGCATAGACAGATCAGTCTTAAATATCCTCTTACCTTGAGTGATCTTTGCTGATACCATTTCAGTGATCTGGGAGGTGAGTTTCATGAGGAATTCTTCTGTACCTACTTCACCTAGGTAGGGAATTTTACCCTCTTGATTCAATAAAAAAAAGAGAAAAAAAAAGTCAGCCCAAATGCTGTGATAATATTACAAGTAATTACACACAAAGCTATTGATTACTGTAAAATCAAGTGACCATATATTAATTACCCTTTTCTCTGCCAACTTCTTCTTCTGGGGGACTTACAGTAATCCCAAGAACCCTGAGTGAGAAGAATCAAGTTTTTTTTATTTTGTTATGTACATACATGCTTTTTTTTTTTTAAAGTTATGTCATCTTCATTCTGTGACAGAGACTTACTCAGTGGGCTTGGTCTCTTTCTTAGGTTGTGGTGCTGAGGAAAGAAAAGAATGGAATGATGTATGATCATATATGTTAAAAACACCTTTAACGGTGCAGATTTTAGACAAACTGTTTACAAGACACAGTTTCCCTGGGAGTTCTTTGAAGAAATCCATTAATCCAAAATTCCTTGAGCTTTTAACTTTTTTCCTAGACAACTTATACGTCAGCCCATAAAGACCCAGTGCTACTTTTGTTTCAGTTCGCAAATTAATTTTTCACTTTATTTAACCTTTGTTAAGTGACTGATGACCATTTACTGTAATATTATCTCAAGTATTTAGCTTTTATTTTCAGTGAAAATCTAATATTTTCCTCTAATTTACTGATCAGGTAGATGTTCATTAAATCTCAGATTAAAGTTGATGGTTATTATGTCAGAAACAGAGAAAACTGAAGAAAAAGTGACTTTTTCAGTCAAATATATCATTAATTGAACATAAACTAAGTGTCTCCATCCACTGTTATTTATGGAACTCCACGGGTTTTACTGATGCATTAATGTAGAAGATGACAGTGTTTCCTTTGTAACCTCGGAGCCTCTGAACATCCCAATAGGTCATATCTGATGACTATGAAAAGATGACAAACTGCATTTTGCACTGATTATTTACATGTATCGATATGATTACTGGATTAACAGTTAGTAAACAGTTTAGATCAGTAGATGATTTTGTTCACCAGTGGCTGTTTGGGTCTTTATGGGTTAAGCTACACTTACTGTCGTCCACTTCGAGGTGAGCAGTGCAAATAGACTGTCCTGCCCTGTTTGTAGCGATGCAGGTGTAGGTGCCAGTGTATCCAGTGCCAACATCCATCAGGATGAGGCTATGCTGGCGACCAGAGCTTGCTATTTTGTATCCTTTGGTGTCAGGCTTAATCCAAAGTACATCTTCCATGGACTCCTCCTTGAGCCAAGAAACCATAGGAATGGGAGAACCTGAAAGAGTAAAAGAAAAACATACTGAGACATTTTTAATAAATAATGCATTTTGGGTAGCCTGGGAACTTAAATTGTTAAACTGCATTGCAGGGTTTTCTCAGATGTTCAGGATGGTAAAGTAGTGAAGATAACAAACCTTCCACTTTGACAGACAGAGTGATGCTGGCTCCTTGTTTCACCTTCCTATTGCTGAACCTCTCAAGGAACCGAGGTGGCACCAGAGGCTCTTTGGGGTCTATGGTACGTAATAAAACAAGAGTACATTTGCTTATGATATATCACTGTTTCTATTTATGCGTTGGAGTCTGAGCCAAGTTTGTAACAAATATCCTTAATACCTTTTTTATCTTGTGGCATCCTCTCTCCTGGACCTGTTGCAAAATATAGCTGTTACTATATAAGTGAACATTTTAACTATCACTTTTTTTATCACTCTGTACATTACAGGCACCTATTCAGGGATGTATACATACTTAGAACCATCAGTCGAGCAGAGGAGTAAGCAGAACCAGCCACATTGCTGATGTAAGCAGAGTACTCGCCCATATCCTCTTTCTTCACATCTGTGACTTCCACACCATGAACATCTCTCTCTGCTAGCAACACAATCCTTTTTGATGGACGCAGAGGGACGCCATCCTTAAACCAGTATACTCTGGGCTTGGGGAATCCTGGAAGACCAATAATAGATGTAAAAATGTAATTCAGTAATTGTGTATAATTGTGTCCCATTGTTAGGTATATATTATTCAATCATCGGTAATGACTGATAACCCACCCTTTACTTTGAGCTGCATCTTAGCGATCGGTGAACCTGGACTGACATGAACGTCATGAAGGTCCTCCACAACTTGTGGCAGCTGGTCATCTTCAGCAACAGACTCAAAGGTTTCAGTTTCCCTGATCAAGGCAAGAAAAACCATCAACCTCTCCATCCACTATTAAAAAAACATCTTTTAAAATGCAGTGAGAAACTGTTAATGTTAAATTCACCTTGAAGCGTAGCCTTTAGCACTGATATAAGATGATGTTTCAGTGGCGTCTGCAGCAGTGTCGTAATCTGAGCTGCAAGACACTGATAGAAAGGATTGTCTCCTTGCATTATACTGGTCAGTAAAATCAGAATCTAAAAATGGGTTACATGTGCATGTAACATAATATATGTTCACTCACTGTCGACTCTGAGTTCTGCCTTGGTAGCTGTGATGCCACTGCTGTTCTCAGCTGTGCAACGATAGACACCCATGTCTGAGGGCAGCACAGCAGTGATGATCAGTTGGTGGCAGCCTTCTTGGTCTTCATTGATCATGTAATGATCATTCTCCTCCAGCAATTTTCCATCCTTATACCAGCGAACAGTGGGAGGGGGTTTGCCGATCACAACACAGTCAAAGCTCACTGGATACCCATCTGGAACATCCTGGCTTTGTAGCTGTGTCAGGAAGACTGGTGCAGCTGGGCAGCAAGAGCAAAGAGCCAGAAAAAAAGAAGTTTAATGACCATTTACTTGTAATTTACTCTTCACTCTCAACTTTGTTCAGAGACAAAACATGAATATGGAGTTCCATAAAAAACAGAATAAAACATGTATAAGTTTAAGTTCTGCAATGCTATTCCAACAGAAACATACAACAGATGATAAAGATAATTCCTTGGACTACACTGAAATGTTTTAAAAAGTCCAATAAAGATTTATTTTTGAAGGATTTTTCTTCATATCCCATATTACACCATACTCGATCCAGTTGATCTTCATATCATAATTATCACAAAAAGTGAACAGCCACGCTTGTGTGTTCCTCACCAGGAGCTCCAGTCATCAACGCAGAAGGCTGTCTGTCCTGTGTAGGGGTCTGTGTGCCATCTTGTGAGTAGCCCATCTTTCTAATCCTCAGCTCTACTTTTGGAGGCCCTGCGTCCAGGATGGTGGTCTCAACAGGAACCCCATGAATGGTAAACATCTGCTGGAACCTCCTTGAGGCAACCTCAGCCTCGGATTGTGAATCAAAGCGAATGTAAATGTAGTTTTCATCCTCACGATAAGAATGAGGATCTGGGGCACGCAGGTCTCCTTCATCTGCACTAACAAATTGTTCCTCCTCAACATCTGGAGGGAGACGTGTGCGTAACAAGCGGCGCAGTCGTCTGCTTGCTTGCCTAAGTGACTCGTCCATCTCACTGCCCGAGGAGCTCTCAGGCTCACTGTCCGCACTATAGCCCACAGTCAGAGGCCGTCGCCCAGATGATTCTCTCACAGTTCCCACTGTCACCTTACCACTGTGAGAAGTGACACCAAACTTGTTGGTGACTTCACAAGTGTAAACTCCAGTATCCTTTGTGGTGACAGCAGTGATGACTAGTGAGCAGGTACCATCATTGTAAATATCAATATGGTGGTGCTTGCCATCAGTGAGTGGTTCTCCATCCTTCAACCACTGCACCTTATCAGGTTTACCCTCTGCCACGCATTCCAGATGTATAGTGCCATTTGGTTCTTTAGTTTGGTCTTTGAAAGCCTCTTTGAAGACAGGACGCATGTCCTTGCGAGCTTTGTAGCCCTTGAATGCTGCTTGAATCTTAATGGCAGCTTCTCTAAGTTCAGGCTCATCCTCTTTACTGATCTCCATGATGTTAGTTTCCTCTGTACATGCCTGTTTTTTATCTGTTGACTCAGTTATGGTTGTTGCTTTCATTTCAGTATGCTGCACTGTTTTCTGCTCTGTCATCTGGAAATGTGCAAAGAATTTGTCAGCAGTCAGAGCCTCTGTGTCATTAGTGGCTGTAACAGTAGTCTTGCTGCTCTTTTTGAGGTACGATACAAGTGATGGACCCCCTGGAACAGTCTCATCCTCAGAGCTGGTTTGCAGTTGTTTCTCTGTTGATTTCACTTCCACTGTCTTTGTTGCTGTTACATCCTTCTTTCCTGCTTTTCCTTTACCATCCTCCTCAGGTTGTTCAGAGATGGAGTCCAGAGTGGGCTCTCGGCTCATGCGTCGTTTTTTGGCCAATTCTTCCCAAAGCTCATGGACATCACCTTCTTCAGCAGCTTCTGGAGGCAGACTGGGCTGCCCTAATACCTCAGTCTCAACCTGTTTTGCCTCTGCACCTACAACAAAGGAATTTGGTATTTCTCTAATGTGTTGAAGTTAGTTACAGTTTCTATACAGCACTTACTATATATACCATGTACTATATATACTACAAATATATATGGGATGTGTAAAACTAAGGTAGAGCTTGTAAAATAAATACAAAAACAGAGATGTCACACATTTTAATACCTGGGCTTGTTGATGGCTGCGTAGGTGCAACTGCAAACAAAAAAAAAAACAATATTACATGGTGGTTTAAAACTTTTGGACAACAAGTTAAGTAATACCACAATCATGTAGTATAAGGTTAAACAGTGTTAAAAGTAAATTCACATGGATTTCCAGTATCTTCAATTCAGGCCACAGACCTAGTAAAAATAGGGCTATTACTTAATTAATAAATATTACTATAAGAACTAAACTGCTCATACACTCACCAAGCTGCACAGTCTGAGGTAGCTCAACAGGCTCTCCAGTCCCAGCTCTATTGACGGCAGCCACCCTAAACCGGTATCCTCCCCCTGGCATAAGATTTTCAGCCACAAACTCTGTGTTAGATACAGGTTCTGAATGACATGGTAGCCAGAGAGCACTGTCGACCAGCCGCATCTCCACCCTGTAGCCTAGAATGGGGCTTCCTCCATCATGTAGAGGAGTGAACCAGGACAGTGCAACAGACTGTGTAGTTTTACTGAGGACCTCTGGGTCTTCAGGAGGATCAGGTATAGCTATAACGAAGATAAGAAAAGCAGCAGTGAGAACTATCAAAACAAGCTTATCAGCATTGACTTTCTTACTTAGCAGTAACTTACTGATTATGGTGAGTTTTGCCAAAGATAGAGCATCTCTTGCTGCAAATGTAATTTCCTGCTGGGGTAGAAGAGGTGCCTTTCTCATGACCAGGTGATATGAACTGCCCTCAGCCCTCATAGACCAGAGGTCGCTGGGCTTCAGCTCAACTCCATTAGCATACCAGACTACTTCTGACTTAGGGACAGGCTCAGTCAGCTCCACACAAAACTCAACTTTCTCTCCGACTGCAGCAACCTTGTCCTCGAGACCCTTTACAATATCCAACTGCCAACCTTAAGAGAGAAATTCACAAAACGCATGCAATTTAAATTTAGAATAATAAACACAAGGTATACCATCATCATCATCATCATCATCATCATCATCATCATCATCATCATCATCATCATCCTCTATCATGATAGGGGTCTCTCAATCCAAAAAAATGTAGCCACAACTTGTTTTGATTTCAGTATCATTACAATTCAACATTTGGGCTGTGTAAAGTAAAGCCAAGGTAAGGGATTTTGGCGTTAGTGATGTCTATTCAAATTATTTCACACTAATGAAACACATGCAGCATTAAACATCAAAACTAACAAAGGGGATATGATGTCACTGATAGGTGGCCAAATCAAAACAAATTTGAAGCTTGTTAGATAATTTAAAGAAGTATTTTACATAATGTAGCTTGAAAATGGAGAATGAGCCTGGATATTGTTTTCAATACAAGACTGAAATCTTGATGTTCTGATGACTAACTTGAATGACTCACCTTTGACAGATAGTTGAGCACATGATGAAGCAGTGCCAGCTTTGAAGGTAACTGTGCAACTGTCAGTAACACGTAGCTCTTTCAACAGGAGCAGATGACGAAGTCCACTCTCAAATGACACAATCTCAGCATTAGGCGATTCCTTCACTGGTTTTCCATCAAGAAGCCACTGACATTCTTTGTTCTCAGGACGACTGAGTGCACACTCAAACAGTGCTTCACCTCCATCAAATGTTTCCATATTTTCTAAGCCTTGGACAATTGTGATGGGTTTGGCTAGAAATGGAAAAATTAAGAGAGAAAGAAAGCCAAATCAGAAAAAAATCGAAACTGGAAAATGTTAAGGAAGTCAGATCAAACCCAATAACCACATTTGGCCACAGAATTGTTAATTATGAGGGAGAAGAGGAGACTCCCTAAATACTGGTGCTCTTTTCATGTGGAGGGAGGCTCACCTTCCACATGAAGTGAAGCAACCACACAAGTGCCCTCTGCCTCACAGGAGTATGTGCCCCTGTCCTCAGCAGACACACGGCTAATGAACAAGCGAGCCACATTCCAGTCCTGCTCCACTACCACCCTTTGGCCATCAGGCTGCAACGGCTGCCCATCTTTCTTCCACTGAGCTTTGACTGGCCTTGAGTACTGGCAGATGAACTCAGCTGGTTGGTTTTCAACCACCCGAAGGTCCTCCATGTCGCTCACCACTTCAACCGTAGGATCTAAGGTGGGGTCAGGGGTCATGGGGTCAGGGCGTGACCGACATATAATGACATGCACAGGACATGCCATGGGACATATGGGCTTTTTAACCCCCAAACCAGTTTGAGGTGCTCTTTATATGTGACATTAGAATGTAATTTTAAGGTATTATCAAGGGCAAATTGTATGTGCCATGTGCATACAGTAGTGTCCACTGTGTTTTGTGTCAAAGATGAAGCTGAATAAGGGTCAAAAGCCCAATTGTCAGGCATCATAGTCATAACCACAGGCTACTAAGTCTTGATGGGTGATTACAGGGGGGGAGTGAAATGCCAGATTAATAGGCAAGGTGTGATAGGGTTAAAGGGTATTGTGCTTGCAGGTTAAGGGGCAGGATCAGGTGATACAATGGGATAATGGAGATGAAAATAAAGGTCAGTATTTGACAGCAGACGGCCGGAGCGGATGGGTGGAGCAGCACTTTCCTCGCACAACATTTGTTATAAATCACTGGTTTTCTAAGTCTTGACCAAAAAACCCAGAACAAATCTCATCACCAAAGCCAGGCCTATATATGTTACCTACAAAATACAACAACATCGCTCATATTTAGTCCCAAAGGATACATAAACATAGGGCTGATGATGATGGTGTAATAATCACGATCATGCTTTTGTCTCCTTTAATTAAAACTAAATCAAGTCAATTTTAATTATATATCAAACTGTTTTACAGGCTGTAGAATACACCCCTTCAATCCTGTGTTTTGACAACAAATGTCTTCAAACATTACCCTAAATACCACTTAAAAAACGAGAAAATAGTACCATTTGACAGTTTTTCTCTTTTTCACATGCAGAAAAATATAATTAAGAGTTTGTTTGAGTGTATGTGTTGTGTGTGTGAAAGAATAGACTGACTGAATGCTAAATTGCTGCATGAACACGCTCTGAAATTCAGTCATTATTGTGACTCAAAGCAGATTGTAGACCAATAAATTTAACAAATAACAATAGGATCCAGCTAAGCCACAACAAATAACTAGCCTGAATTAATAAGACTGATATTACAAAAATTAAACCAACTGTGTTTTCAACAGCAAACAAAGGATTTGTGGGAATTCTGTTTGTAGTAAGAGGCTTAAATGTGTTTATAGACCAACATAAACAAATCACCATCACCAACTATATATATGTGTGTTATAGCCAGTTATGAGACATTCAGAATTTGGCTATCATTGCAAATAGTACCCATAATAAAAATATATTAGTTATTAATTATTACTAAAGGGAGGAAACGTTTTGTGTCTTTTCTGTCACAAGTGGACATGTTTTAAAGATGCATTTATTCATAAAAACACAAGGATTCATGAATATGTTGACAGTAGCTGGGTAGTGTCATGTCAGAAATGTAAAAATTGGGAACCAAAAAAGATTTTAACCTTTCCTATTGCTATAGTTCAATTGAAGATTTAGAATATTAGTGAATTATTCTGACTGAAACATTTGTACACCTGAAGCAAGCTTATTTTACTACTTTTAAGAGCTACACATGTCCAAATACAGAAAAATAATTATTTGTATCTATTAACTGAAAAAACATAATCGTGATTACCATTTAAAAACATCAGCAGCAAATAGGGTGAACAACAAAAAAAAGAGCAAAATAATGCATGAATGGAAAAACACTGAGATCAAATAGATTTGCATTGCTAACATATCAATCCAAAACTTTTCTGTATCTGGGTTTACTTATTATTTACTTATTATCTACTCTAACAAAACTAGTGTGATGCTGCACCCACTTATACTGTTCATTATGGTTTTACTAAAGCGTACAGCATGAAACTCTCTAACGCTAATATTAATGAAACTGTGTCGGCCCATGCATGATGACACAATTCCGGTATTAATTTGGTCATGAACCCTGCAAAAAACAATATTCATTTATAATGTTTTCAGGGAGCATTTGCACCAAATTGTATCTTCCAATTCTTGTGTCAAGGAAGCTTTTTTTTTTTTAAATATACCATAAAAATAGCCACAATATTATCAAGCAGTACACTGTAGTGGAAAAACAAGATCTTATTTTTGGAAAAAGTTTAAAATGTTGCAATTACAATTGCAAAAATTTTTGTTGCATGTTGCAATTACAATTGCAAAAATGTTTGATGTATCATAAATCTTTTTGCAGGGTCTAGAAAGAGAAAGTTACTTTATTTCTCAGTCCTTAATGTTATCTCAAATGTAATACCTTTGACTAAGAGTTTGGCTGTTGATGTCAAATTGCCAGCTTTAAACATGACAGTGCCAGAATCATCTGTGGCGAGGTTCTTTAAGGTGAGTGTGTGGATATGGCTCTCATACACTCCTATCTCACTAAACGGGCTGTTCTCAAGCAAGGTGCCATCCAGCCACCATTGCACCTTGCCAGGAGCCCGACCAGACAGCTGACAGGAGAAGGTAGCCCATTCCCCAACAAAGACGTCAGTGGTCGTAAGACCAGAAATAATGAAGACTTCCTTCACTGTAGAGTGAAAAATACACATATGCACACACTGAGCATCTGACAATAAACACTATAAAAGTCATATGATACCAAACAGAAAAAACAAACCTACTACTGTACTGACTACAGTCAAGAGTTTACAGTTACTCTTAGTGTTTTATGTATTTCTCTACGTTATTGACCACAAAGCATAATTTAAAAAAACAACATATATTCTAGTCTAGTGTCAGAATTTAATAATGGCGAACAGAGACAGTACTGAGGTAGGCTACCTTGCACTGTCAAAGAAGCTGTAGTGAGTTGATCTCCTGCATCACAGGTGTAGTATCCACTGTCTTCAGGATCCAAGTTCCATATAAAGAGCTCCTGAACTTGCCCATCCTGCCTCATCTCAAACTTCTTACCAGACTGGAGGACCGTGCCTCCTTTCCTCCACTCTACATGAGCATTTGGCTTAGACAGTTCACAACGCAGGACGACATCATCACCCTCTATGGCTTCCTGGTTCTTGAGCTCCTTTTGGAAAAATGCTGGGGCACCTGGTGAAAATTTAAAATGATAAAGTTTGGCATCAGATGTTGATGATAAGGCAAGAATCTCTACGGGACATTGGAAGAATGTTTTACTGATGCATACTGATGACATTTCAAGAAAATTTGAGTCCTATCTTGGTCCACAGTCTTGAATTTGATCAACAGGAGGGAATTTTTCAGATGTGGCATCATTCTTTACCTTCTACAGTCAAGGTGACATCACACTGTGCATCTCCAGTGTCACAGGTGTACGTTCCTGAGTCCTCAGGCACCAGGTTGTGGATATGAAGCTGTTGGAATGTTCCATTCTTCTGCAGGTTGTACTTGAGACCTGCTTTGATGGCCACATTGTTTCGCATCCAGGTGACAGAGGCTTTGGCATCAGATATTGTGCAAGCCAAAGTGACTGTTTCACCCTCTACTGCCACAGTGTTGTGTGGCTTCTCTAATATCAACACTGGAAATTACAATTACAAAACTATAGTTAAACATTTACCTTTTCTGTCTTGATATCAGTTTTTCAAGACTACAGCATATAAATACAGGAGGACAACGTCTCAATGCATGCTGCGAATACTATTGCCTCCACATATTGCATCATAGTGACTGAACAGCAAAGAATCTAAGCTATAAAACAGATCATTTGGATGGAAAGTTATAAAAGGCATATGTAAGATTTTCCCATGTTCCATTTATAAACAGGCAAATCAAAATTAGTTCCTCCACTCAGTTCAATGAATGAGAGAGAACAATAGTTGTCAAGCAAACTACAAAGAAATTCAAGAGAAAGAGTAGTGTTAGTGAGAAAAAAGATGTAAAACAGAAATAAAATTGTACTTTAAAATGATCTCACAGTGACTGTGTTCTAAATGCACCTAAACCTTTGCACAACCCTACAGTAATGTTCTGAGTGACTGGACAAAAAGAGAACTGCTTAAGATCGAGACCAGCGCAAAGGACTAGTGTTAGTACCAGAGCTGCTCCATTTTTAATGGAGTCATAACAGAGATGTGCTGTGCTGTTATTAGCTGGAGGAACACACTCACTTCCTGCTGACATAGTAATGCACCCAAATTCAGTAAAACAGCAAAATAAGAAACACAAGTAAAGGATATGTCTCTACACTTAAATATACTGACAAACATTTCTAGGAGGTCATAAGTGGGAACTGAGTGGGACTGTTATTTTATGAGTCTATACATCGTTTGTTTGTTTGTTTGTTTTTTAGGAAAATCTTACATATTGAGCCTGTAGTTAGTGTGTTACCTTTTGATACAATTTTCTTTAGTAGCAAACACTACAAAATAAATGCAAAACTTGAAAAAATCTTTCAATGTTAGGGTGATGAAGGTGATGATGCCAGCTGATTTTCATTTGCCAAGCCAAAGCTGTTTCATTTCAGCAGGAGAGGATTCAATTTGACTATGTCATCTTCTTTACCAGGATAAAGCGGGTATAGAAGATGAATGAATGAATGGATCTTCTTTACCTTTAGGTTTCTCCTCCACCTCTAAACAGGCGACGCTCTTCTCTTCTCCGACAACGAAGGCAACATCTCCAGATTCATCTGTAGTAACCATCTTCAGGACCAAACGGTGTACTGTACCCCGAATGCTCATTTGATTCAGATCATTATTTTGCAGGAGGTTGTCTCCAAGCCACCATTCGCCATTTGTCACGTTGGGGTGTGACAGCTCAACCTCAAAGACAGCATCCTGGCCGGTGGTCACACTCGTATCACAGAGCTCTCGGATGATGCGCACATGCTCTGACAGTGAAAGGGATCATGGAAGGTCAAGAGATCAGACGGTGTTTCCATCACTGATGATATATATATCTTAAGGGTCACTGATTCAAAGTGGATGTGAGGAAGATGGATAGTACTCCAGTATGCACCATTATAATGAGAATTCATTTAATGCATACAAATTTTATATTAACGCTCAATTATTAAAACAAATTAAAAAATGAACAAAATTTCCATGACTTCATGAAGTACGACATCAAATTTTGTATTCTTGACCCATAATATTCCAGTAAATAAGAAGGTGGGTGGAGGCAAAGATCCACACTTAACAATAGGGTGGATGAATTTAAAGTGAACTTCAGGAAGGATGAGGACAAGGGAAGATGGAGGACAAAAGACACAGAAGAGATGGAATGAAGGTGTGCTATTACCTTTCACAGTTAGGGAAGCAGTGCTTTGCTTCTCGCCTGTATCACAGGTGTATTCTCCACTATCTTCAACACAGAGTTTGTGTATGATCAGGGTTTGAGTGGTAGCTTTCTTCTCTATAGTGTACTTCTCCCCATGAGTAAGCACAGATGAGCCTTTACGCCAGGTTACTTTGCAGTCAGGGGTGAATGTCTCACAGGACAGGGTGGCCTTGCCTCCCTCTGTGGCCTCTTGAGTTTCCAGCCCTTTCTTGAATGTTACTGGAGCAGCTGCCAGAAAGACCATCGATAAATGAATGAATCAGAGGTGAACAAGACCACCAAAAAACTCCACTGTACTCAGCAAAGATGCTATATACATATACTTACAATTCCACTTTACCACCGAGAAGCATAAAAACAACAGACCATTTCACTACTCAGTGGCTTTAAAGTTTGAGACAAAACACAAATAGATAAAAAAAAATCTATCATATCAATTATGTCATCAGACTTCCCATCAGACATCAGAAATAATATGAGGATGATTGTTTATACAATGGAAACAACAGCTGCACACATAATGTTTCAGAATGAAAGAGAAATTATGAGATGGAGATGTAATTTATGGTAAACTTAATATAAATTTAAGGTAAACTTAAAGGAAAAGAATGATACACAAATAAGAAAGAGACATGAACAGCGAAAAGATCAGCATCCACATTATTGGATACTTTACAAGAAGTTTTGAAAAGAAAGAGAGATGACGTCTCCCAAGGAAAGCAAAAGGGACAAATGAACAGAAGATCTTCAATATTACTGCAGAGGTAAAACAGTGCAAAAAAGTGCCAGATAAAAGTGCCCTTACCTCTGACGGTCAGAGAAGCAGTGGAAGTGTGGTTACCCACTGTGAAAATGACTGTTCCTGAGTCAGCTTTAGTGATGCCCCTTAAGGTGAGGCTATGCAACTGACCCTGAGTCTCGATCAGGTTCATTTCGTTATTTTGTAACGGGACATCCTGAAGTTTCCACTGAGTCTCAGGAGCCTCTTCATGGGAAACCAGACACTCAAAGCGGACATCTTCACCCTCATATACCACACAGCTGTCCAAGTACTTCAGGATGCAAACTTCTGCCTCTGTTTGAGAAATTTCAGTGGCAAAGTTTATTCTAGCATTCTAGCATCTGTTTATTAATATAAAGAGAAATGAGACTGAAGAAGGATAGAACAAGGTGTGTTAATGTTTGTGAAAGAAAACCAGAATCAGACGGGACTGATAAGGTGAGAACAGAGAGCAAGCATAATAGAAACATGTGTGAATAAAAGAAGTGTTCTAAGTGAAAGGCACGAATGAATACTGAGGTAAGGAAAGTGACTGAACACGTGCAGTAAGGAAGACCCTAAACAGGATATGTTGATGAAGGGTTGATAGACTGCTCATGCTCAAGAGTTTGGAAAGAAGTCAACAAAACGAAGTGATTTAGGACAGACAGGAAGGTTGAAGTCCAGTGGATGCATGAAAAGGAAAAAGGAAAGGATCCTACCCTTCACAGAGAGGACAGCTGTAGACCTCTGGCTGCCTGTATCACATGAGTATTCTCCTGAGTCAGATTGCCGCACTTTAAAGATGACAAGTTTCACTATAGTCCCTTCCTGTTTCAGGTGATACTTGCTGCTGGATTCCAGCACTTTGTTACCATATCGCCACATCACACTGGCTCCTGGCTTTGTGATCTCACACTGAAAAGTGACATTTTCACCAGCCTCTTTCTTAAGGTTCTGCAGCTGGCTCTTGAAAAGAACAGGCTGGGCTGTGGGGGAAGTGAAAATTAAAAGCTTAGATTAGAATACTTAGTTGAAATGAAAAGAAACACTAAGAACTAATAATAAAAAAGTAAGATATACAACTTTAAGGGTAATTTGGGTCATTGTAATGGGTGAAACCTTGTAAAACCATGTTTCAAGTTGTATCTACTGCCACAATAATGAGGGGCTTTCACAATTACATGGTCTTTAGTTAACTGATCATGAAATGTAGTTTTGAGAATCTTTATTCAAGCCATGTGCCCTCAACCCCCACAAATACTGGAAAATGAAGAGTTTTTTGCCAGCATACCCTTAACAACAACTTGAGCCATGCTCTGGTGGTCACCAGAGTCACATACATAACAGCCAGCATCCTCTAGGTCTACGTCATGGATTATTAGTGTGGCAAGGAGTCCAGTCTGACTAATTACATATTTGGCACAAGGACAAAGACCAAGTTCTCCTTTTCTCCACTCCAAAGGTACTCCAGGTTTAGAGAGCTCACAACATAGGGTAACACTGTCCCCCTCATCAGCCGATTGGCTTTCAAGCTCTTTGATGAAGTTAACTGGGACAGCTGATGAATGACAAGAAATCAGAAATGTTCATTACCAGTAAAAGTGGAATACATGTAAAAACTCAAATTGATCTTGAATTGAATTTAAAACAAAAACAAACAAACAAAAAAAAAAAACCAATGAGTCCACATCATACCATTTACTACCAAAGAAGCTGAACTTATTGTGTCCTCTGCACAGCAGGAGTAACTTCCTGTGTCTTCAGGCCTCAGATCAAAGATCTGTAGTTCATAATTAAATCCTGTTTGTTTCATCTGGCACTTTTCTCCACAACTTAAAACTTGACTTCCTTTCTTCCACTCGACAGGAATTCCAGGTTTTGAAAGCTTACAGTGCAGTGTAATGCTACCTCCCTCCTCAGCTTCTTGGTTCTCCAGATCTTGAATGAATATGACTGGAAGTACTGAGAAATAAATAAATTAAGTGAATAAAGTTGAAGGCCCTAAAGTGCATCAATGTAGTAACGTTCATGATTTCAGGTTAAATACCAGGTGTCATATGACCTATCTAGACTGAGAAATTGTTTTACATATATCAACACCAAATAAACACAAAAATATGAGTAGTGAAATTTATACATACAAACACACACACACACACACACACACACTGCTTTGTCACACATTCAGTGGTCTCAATACAAGGGTTCAGCCAAGTAATTACCAAATTTCTCGAATACCACCCACACTTGGGACAACAACAAACCAGACCACAGCCAATCTGGTATTCACAGGTGAAAACAAACTGAGCAACACCTGCCAAATGGAATACTTTGCATATAAATTTCCAGACAGAAAACAAAACAATATTAAGGAAAATCAGAAATATGCGAGTGTCACAAAAACTCAACCTCCTCCTTCCCTTTGGTTTGGTTGTAGACTCTGGCTTTGGGATGATTTCAGAAACAGCACTGTTTTGCTTCTCTGTAGGTTCATTAAATGATGCTATAATGTTTAACGTGATGAACACACAGTAGAAAAAAGCCACCAAATAATGTATCTATAGCTTAACAGCATAAAAACACCACGAGTACTGACATCAGGACTGGAGCCTCCAACAAAATGGAACCATGGATACCAAGTTCATCAGCCAAAATACCACAACATGGCACCCAAAATCTGATTTTCACCATAATTTCCTACTCCAGCATGTACCTTGGCAAAGTCAATCATGCAAAACACCAACTGAATATGAACAGAATCCTGTGCATCTTCAGACAGTACTCTTCCCGTCTCTTTGTAGGGTAAACACATACCTTCAACTCCCTTTTTGGATTCTTGCTTCTCAGGCTCATTTTTGGAGGTTCCTCTAGTAGCAACTGACTTCTCTGCTGTAATTTCAGCTATATTTTAGACATAAAAGGTAGGTTTTACTTGACTTAAATAAAAATGAAATCTTACCAAACAGGCAACATATTGAGAACAAGGACAACATAATACCACTTACAGTGGATTTTCATTGTTCTCAAACTGGCAAAAATCTTATTAATCTTATGTGACAATGATACTGTTGTTCATGCAGTATGCAGTGATAAATGCTGTATACCGAAACAACAGACAGAGCCATGAACAGCTGCTTTGTCTCCAACAGAGACAGCAGACATACTATAACAATGGACAAACAACGACGGAATAAATACATTTGCGGTAACATGTCTTGTAAAGTGAAAAATTCATACCTTCCACTGCCACTTTGCTTGAATCCTTACATTCTAATTTAGCAGCTGCTGGATGAGTTGGCCTGATTTCTGTGATGACAAATTGAAGCCTGATTACACCTGAAACATGCTTGCATACAACACCAACAGCCAAAAAGCTTAATTTTGAACGGACTTAACAGGATGTCAAGCTGTTTTCTCCATTATGCAGCACAAATATACACTTCAATTTCAGCTCTCACATCAATTATCATTAAAAATTTTGCTTAAAAGTGATTGGAATCTTCAGCAGGGCCACAAGCCACAATAAGTGAATACCAGTGGTAATTCAATCTCTATTCACCTTCAAAAAAGCAAAAGTTATTCCAGTGTAATGAAAGGACAGTCACACAGCAACTACTGCCAGTATGACAGCAAATGATGCTATATTTAGTATGAATCAATATGACACTGTTACCCTAGGCTTATGCAATATTCCTTTGTTTAACACATAAGGCGGTATTTTGTTTCATCCATGACTATTCACAAAGGCCACAAGCCACAGCCAAACACATAATACTGAATGTGTCCTGTATAATTGCAAGCAAACAGACATAAGTCCTGGTGTCCTCCCATACCTTCCACTGGCTCGTTGATGCCCTGCTTCTGTGCACCCTGTTTGGCAGCTGTTCCAGCAGCAGTCTTCTCAGCTGAGATTAAATACATAAGTTACCTACCAAAATCTGACAATAATGAAGCCCATAACTTGAACACAACGACCAGGCAGACCAGTAAAACACACAAATACATATGGTGCAGCACACCCATCTCACAGTCACAACTTCACATACCAACAGAAGTCCATGTCTCTTATATTAATGTTCAAACAACAATAAAAAAAAAGCTGTTAGACCAAGAAATCATCATGACATAGGCATACACAGAAACCCACTTCCCACAAATCATCAAAAACCAAGACATACCAACATGCCTCCAATAGCATAAAAAAAATCAGACCAGGGGCCCTGTAGTCCAACGACATATTTAAAGACATTCATTGACACTCATTTGACCTTTCAAGGTCACTCAAGGTCAAAGGTCATGGCACCAAATGAAAGCCCACATGTGACTTCCCATCCATTGCCAATAGTAATTACATCAATAGCTTCAACTGTTTTGAAGTTATAGCACTTTGAAACTTTTCCCATCATAAACCAATGGGGATTTTTAAAATTTCAGCTATTCATAAAAAATGGAAAAATAAATATTTCTCAATTTTTGAACATACTTGGTAGATCTTGCCCCAAGGAACCTCTCCTTTGTATTTCAATTGATTATGGCGTGCAGTTTTGGAGAAAAAGTATCAAGAAATCTGAACATAAATGACCTTGGGTTTGACCTTTCAAGGTCAGTCAAAGTCAAAGGTCATGGCACCAAATGACAGCCCATATGTGACTTCCTATCTATTACTAATAGTAATTATATCAATATCTTCAACTGTTTTCAAGTAATAGCACTTTGAAATGTGTCCCATTATAAATCAATGGGAATTTTAAACATTTCAAATATACATAAAAAAATCAAAAATGGGAGTATTTCCAAATTCTTTGAACAAACTCGGTAGACCTTACCCAAACGATGCTCCACAACAAATATCAGGTCATTCTGACAGACACTTTCAGAGAAGAAGATTCTGAAAAAATTGTTTGCGGACGGACGAGGGACAGACGACAACTGACAGTCCATTGGTCCCTTTGGGCCGTTGGATTAAAAACTAATTTTTCCACATTCAAGACAGTGCAAAGCACAAACCAACAGAGAACAAAACTGTACAACATGTGTACCACAGAATAAAATCTTTACATTTTAACCACAATCACAACATAATGTGTTGCACACTGTTTTTTCTACAAAAGTACAAAAGTGCAGCGTGACCGGTTGTTACAGTGTCAAAGCCATGCCCATGTCCGCCAGTGTGTCTCATTACCTTCACTTCCCTCTCTTGACTGAGCCCCTTGTTTGAGAAGCTGTTCTGGAGTCTGTTTAGTGGTTTGCTGTGTGGCCACTAAAATATGACAATCAAAATCACATTAGGCGAACAATTTATAATGGCTTTAGGATAGCACCGCAAAAAGCAAGTAACACCTGCTGTGAACAAAGACCAACCATAACCCCAATATGTCGGTTTTCATGCAACAACAACAAATAAACCTAAATCAGAGAAACTCACAGATACTGAAACAAAGGAACAACAAATAATGACAAAGCTCATGACATTTAGGAGCCAGTGAGCAGTTAACATACCACAAGTTAAGACAAAAAAGATATCAGGATGTACAATATCTAAACCAATGATTATTTCTTACCATTCTCACTGGCAACAAAGGTACAGAGTGCAACAATGTTTTAAAGTAAAAGTAGTTGTCATCCATGCAAATAGACCGGTCCCATTACCTTCACCTCTCACTTCTCTCTGAGTCTCCTGCTTGAGTTGCTGTTCAGGAGTCTGCTCAGTGGCTGGCAGTGTGACAGCTAAAGTATGACAATCAAAATTACATTGTCAATGCCCTGAAATAAGTCTCTATGTGTAATATACAGGTCAGCAACATCGAGCAAATACCATCAGAAGAAATAACAGCTCATAACATCAATACATCAGTGTCCATGCAACAAAATGAACCACAGACCACATAAACCCACAGATGCTGAAACACTTAAGCTCACAGGACCGGCAAATAATTACAGAGTGAGATTTAATAACCAGCCATAACATAAAAAGACAATGAGCACATAAAATACCACAATTTAGGACAAGTAGAAGGCATTAGTATTTTCCTGTTTGACAATAGCAGCAAAGAAATGGTGACAAGAAGTACTGAACAGCTTCAAACTTACAAAGCTATACACTGTACACATGTAAACAAATAAACACAGCTGTCGATCATCTCTAGATTACCTTGTACTGTCTCATTTATCTCCTGTCTCTTGTGTTCATCTTTACCAACTACAGATGGAGCTCCAGGCTTCTTGGCTGAAATACAAATATGAGTCTATAAGTCTGGTGAAAGCACTGCCACCTGAATACTGCACTGATTAAAGACCATAATTAAAATACACTTAAATTAACACAAAATAAACACAAGTTCATGATCCTTTACATGCCACAAGCAAAACACCAACACCAAGTTTTCCACACTATTTTCAAAACGACCCGGTTTGTGCAACATACTGGCATACAGCACTGACACAGAAGGTGATCAAGGTGAAAATTACAAGAGGCAATACCATCACGAGACAGAAGCATCTTACTCATCAGAAGCACAGAACCTGCAAAAAAGCTTGTAAGCTATAAAGAAAGGCTGTTCAACACCATCATAACCTTTATGTACAAAGCCAGACAGAGCATATGAAGCTGAAAGCCAAGCATAGCGCATTGGTTTCCATACCTTCAACTTTTGTGTTGGTTTCCTGCTTCTCAGAATCCAGTTTAGCAGCTGAAGGAGGAGCTGAAAGCTTAACAGCTGAGAAGAGCAGATTTGCATTCAGAATCTCTACAAACCTCATAAAAACTCAATAGCACTAAAAAGTTAACTTCTCAATCCCAAAATCTGAGGAATCAGTTAGCACAATAACATGCTATCACTAGTGTATTTGTAATAAGGTTCACCAATTTTGATATGCTTGATAAAAATTTCTTATGAAGTGAAGACAACAGTTTCTAGATCAGCTACAAACATTATGGATGGCAAAATCAAAACCAGCCAAAGAAATGCATCATATGTTTGTACGTACATACGATCAAGAACACTGATCAGACGCCGAGCAATAAAAGTAAAATAAATGATGAAATATTTAACAAGAGCCAACACAGAGTACTATATCTGTTTGGCCCCTCACAACATGGAACAGCAGTGCTTCTTACTGTTGTTAGTTTAGATTCTTGGCCCACTGACAGCAGAGGAACTGTATACTTAAAGAAAATGGCACACTGAATATATATAAATAGATATATAAATATAAACCAAATGGATAGACCACACAGAGAAGAACAACAGGAACCACTTCAGTGCACAACTGAATTGTAGCAGGTTCAAAAAGACATGTCAGATTCCTTGTGCTCCAAAAATGAAATGATCACCAACTACATGGCAGACAACAGTCAGAATCATCCCTGTACAGTCACATAACAGACAAAACAGCAAAGGGTGCTACTTTAACAAATACCTGATGATTTGCAGCAAGTGTAGTAGGTAGAATATTGAGTGAGTTTCTAGTTAAATCTCAGAAACAGAATGACTGACAAGACAGAAAAACAGATGTACCAACTGTCACCTCCCACCCCATAATTGTTGTGAAAAAGGAAAAGATCAAATATCAGACTTTGCATTTCAACACAGACCACATATCCAGACAGAAATATCTAAACAGTCACACATAAAATTAGATGGGTACACCTAATTAATGGGATCACTCAGAAAGAAAACTGATATTTGTGTTAAGACACCAAAAACAAAAGAGAAAGCAAAGACAGTGAACAGGAAAAACAAGTGCTTAACTCAAAAAACAAGCAAAGTGTACAACAGATATTCCTGAAATACGTTAAGTAACTTGTGTAACCCTAAAGCATTAAAATCTCTATCTGTAGCTACAAACATGTACATGTATATAAATAAAAAGATGCACTGCAAAATTCAACACTAACAATGGGCTTCCTTAAAAAACAGAGAGACAACATGAGATAGAAGTTAGTATTATAAACACTCCTACCCTTAATATTGATGTTGGTTGTGGTCTTCTGGTCTCCACACACACAGATGTATTCTCCACTGTCTTCTGGCACTACTTTGTTAATAAGGAGCTCATTTACGGATTCCTTCTGTTTTATCTGGTACTTTTCTCCAGACTTCAGGACCTGTGTCCCCTTCCTCCACTCCACAGGAACTCCAGTTTTTGAAAGTTCACAGCATAGAGTAACACTGGCTCCCTCTTCAGCCTCCTGGCTTGTCAGCTTCTTTGTGAAGACCACTGGTTGAGCTAAAAATGTATTTATTGGTTAGCAACTAATAGCACACTGTTAGTAAACAATATCCAGAGAAAAGCTGAAATAAAAGAAAAAAAAACATCACACAGAAAACATATACTGTAGCTCAAAAATAGAGAAGAACCAAAACACTTCTTGACAAATGGTGACACATGCAGAAACAGGTGTTCCACACATAACAGTAGCCTACATACAGCAGGTAAAACAAAGAAGCACACGAGCTCCATCGCATGACTCCTCCTACCCTT
This sequence comes from Ostorhinchus rueppellii, assembly GCA_030068375.1. NCBI lineage: Eukaryota > Metazoa > Chordata > Actinopteri > Kurtiformes > Apogonidae > Ostorhinchus > Ostorhinchus rueppellii. The sequence goes on along the minus strand of JAQQZY010000010.1, from coordinate 21,181,356 downwards.
GATCTTGACAGTTGTTGTGGTCTTCTGGTCTCCACACACACAGCTGTATTCTCCACTGTCTTCTGGCACCACTTTATTGATCAAGAGTTCATTAATGGATTCCTTCTGTTTCATCTGGTACTTTTCTCCAGACTTCAGGACCTGTGTCCCCTTCTTCCACTCCACAGGAACTCCAGGTTTAGAGAGTTCACAGCGCAGAGTAACACTGGCTCCCTCTTCAGCCTCCTGGTTCACCAACTGCTGTCTGAAGGTCACTGGTTGGGCTGAGTAATTGTTAGTAGGTTAGCAGTCAGTGAAGTGACTGATACTTTGAATAAATTAAAAAAAAGAATACAAACATTGATCATTTAAAATTGCATGCAAACATCGAAACAAATGTGTTCAAATTTACATATAAAAAAACCAGCAAAAACTATAGCATACAATTACTCAAAAGACAATACTGAGACCACTTAAAAAGAAAAGTACAAAATTCACACTGCACCACAACACAAGAGCACACAGCAGAAAACTACAATACAAGACCATTTCATGTGTACACGAAGTTGGTCCGATCACTCACAAATAAAGCTGATATTTGACTTCAAAACAATGAAGAAAATAAATCCCACAAAGACTCTGACAGGAAAGACAAGTGTTTCAAAACAAATGTTTCACACAAGACATGAACAAAGTGTACAGCAAATATTCCTGAAGTGAATTAAGTAACCTGTGATTAAAGCTGAAACATTTGTTGGCCTGCAGTGACAAATATAAAAGAAATTAGACCAAATATAAGAAACTCACTTTCCTACATATCTGAGACACAGTTTAAAATTAGAAATGTCCTCCTACCCTTGATCTTGATGGTGGTTGTGGTCTTCTGGTCTCCACAGACACAGCTGTATTCTCCACTGTCTTCTGGCACCACTTTATTGATCAGGAGCTCATTCACAGCTTCCTTCTGCTTTATCCGGTACTTTTCTCCAGACTTCATGACCTGTGTCCCCTTCTTCCACTCCACAGGAACTCCAGGTTTGGAGAGTTCACATTGCAGTGTAACACTGGCTCCCTCTTTGGCTTCCTGACTCGCCAACTTCTGTTTGAAGGTCACTGGTTGGGCTGAGCAAGTATTAGTAGGTTAGTAGCCAACAATACAACATGACATATATTTTGTTGGAAATATATGCATATACTGTATATAACAAATCATGAAGCACACAAAACACTGTCAAATAACAATCCATGAAAACATGCAGACAAAAGAAAATGGAAACACTACACAAAATGTGTAAATACAATACGGACATACAACTCTGGAAAAACAATAAGAGACCACTACTAATTTACTCATTTTCTTATTTTACCATTTATAGGTATGTGTTTTAAAATGAACATTTTTGTTTTATTCTCTACACTATCGACAACATTGCTCCCAAATTCCAAATAAAAATATTGTTATTTAGAGCATGTATTTGTAGAATATGGTCAAAATAACAAAAAAATCCAGGTGTTTTCAGAGCTCAAGTAATGTAAAGAAAACCAGTTCACATTCCTTTCTAAACAACACATTACTAATGTTTTGACTAGGAAAAAGTTCAAAAATCAATATTTGGTGGAATAACCTTGATTTTCAATAACAGGTTTCACGTGTCTTGGCTCTGCACCATTGCTGTTGGATGACTTTATACAGCTCCTGGAATACAAATTCAAGAAGCTCAGCAATGTTCAATGGTTTGTGGGGTAATTGGGCTGGACATGACAGGGTCTTTATCTGGTGGTCCATCATCCACACCTTTATTGGCCTAGCTGAGGCTAGGAGCATTGTCCTGATAGAAGAACCAGTCTTCAGAGTTTGGGAACATTGTCAGAGCTGAAGTCCAGTAGTTTTCGATAGTTATTTTTTGATTCCAATTACTTTTGCGGTACGAATAGCACTGTTTTTGCCTACTGTAGGAAGATAGTGATGGCCAGAGCAGTGGTTTTTATACTTCTCTTTCCTAAATAAGACATGGATCAGGTGTTTATTCAGTAGAATAAGGTATGCTTGTGTTGGAATACAACAGATACAGGGTTGGAATAGATGTCATACAGTACATGGACAAATGCTGATTTCAGAGGAAACTGCAGAGGTCTTTTAATTTTTTCCTGAACTGTATGTAAATACAATTGATATAAAATGTTACATAGAAACCCCTTAATAAACAATATTTATCCTACCCTTGATATTGATGTTGGTTGTGGTCTTCTGGTCTCCACACACACAGCTGTATTCTCCACTGTCTTCTGGCACCACTTTGTTAATAAGGAGCTCATTTATAGATTCCTTCTGTTTCATCTGGTACTTTTCTCCAGACTTCAGGACCTGTATCCCCTTCCTCCACTCCACAGGAACTCCAGGTTTAGAGAGTTCACAGCGCAGAGCAACACTGGCTCCCTCTTCAGCCTCCTGGCTTGCCAACTTCTGTTTGAAGGTCACTGGTTGGGCTGAGTAATTATTAGTAGGTTAGGAGTCAGGCAATGTGAGAATCAATAAACAAACAAAACCAACTGAAAAAACAAACAGACAAGATGCAATCTAGGACAAACCCCTTCTATATATTTTTTTCAACAATGCACAGACTGCACAGTGTAATCCTCTTCCTACCCTTGATTTTGATGCTAGCTGTGGTCTTCTGGTCTCCACACACACAGCTGTAATCTCCACTGTCTTCTGGCACCACTTTGCTGATCAGCAGCTCATTTACTGATTCCTTCTCTTTCATTTGGTATTTTTCTCCAGATTTAAGGACCTGTGTCCCCTTCTTCCACTCCACAGGAACTCCAGATTTAGAGAGTTCACAGCGTAAAGTGACACCGGCTCCCTCTTCAGCCTCTTGGTTCACCAACTTCAGTTTGAAGGTCACAGGTTGGGCTGAGCAAGTATTAGTATTTTAGCAGTCAACGGCATGACATGGCAGTATAAACATTTACAACAAAATAATGCAACACACAGATCTTCAATTACAAACAAGCCCAAACAGTAAAACAAAAATATAATATAATATAAAATATACAATGCCATTCTTTGCAGCTTGCAGACCGTACACCATGAATGTCAAACATACAACCTATGGGCCAAAACTGGCCCACCAAAGGGGCCAATGCAGCCCATGGGATGAATTTGTAAAATGCTAATATTACACTGAAAATATCAACAATCGTTTTAGTTCAAGTTCCATATTCAGTCCAAATCGATCTCAAGTGTATCAGACCAGTAAAATACTATCAAAATGACCTACAAATAATGACAACTCCAACTAATACTCTTTTGGTGTGAAAATAGCAAAATTGCATGGAAGGTTTTACATTTACAAACTACCTTTTAAAAAAAAATGCAAATAACCTGACATGTATTAATTGTAATTTGAATGTGTCTTTGTTGATCCACTGTGATCTGTAACTAGTAATCCGATGTGTAAATGATAAACTGAGGCAGAATATTGTTAAAATTTTACTTATTCTTCCAACAAAATTTCAGTTTTTCATGGTTGTTCACGTTATTCACAATTTTTTTGTAGATGTTAATGCTTTCATCATGTAATTTAAGTTTTTTTTTTACACTAAAACCAAGAGAAAAGTTTGTAATTGACATTATATTATTTTATATTATTTTACTTGTCCAGCCCACTTAAGATCATACTAGGAAGATGTGGCCCCTGAACTAAAATGGGTTTGACACCCCTGCACTGTGCAAAGTCCTCTTCCTACCCTTAATATTGATGTTGGTTGTGGTCCTCTGGTCTCCACACACACAGCTGTATTCTCCACTGTCTTCTGGCACCACTTTGTTGATCAGCAGCTCATTTACTGATTCCTTCTGCTTTATCTGGTACTTTTCCCCAGACTTCAGGACCTGTGTCCCCTTCCTCCATTCCACTGAAGCTCCAGGTTTAGAGAGCTCACAGTGCAGAGTAACACTGGCTCCCTCTGCAGCCTCCAGGGTTGTCAGCTTCTTTGTGAAAGTCGGGGGCAGTGCTGCACAACCAAGCCTTCATTACACGACTTAACTCAAAATCAGGCAAAACCATCAAGCACAAACTATATGTACTGGTAACTGGTTCCTGAGTTCCTATTTTAAAAAAGCTGGCAGGGCTAAAATAAAAGAACAATGACTTGACTGCATTGAACTGAATGTTGCATTTATCGTGGATGGCAGGAATGGGGAATAATTTGAGATGAAGATGATGGATTATTTCACCTGCTCCAGTTACTCAGTGCTAACCTTTTGAATACAACTTGTATTCAACAACATGAATAGTCCTTGCTTTTACAGTGCACATCATTCAGGAACACACAAAAGATTAGTAACACAAGAAACAGGCATTTATGTAGTAATTACATTGTATAAAAATACATTTTTGGAGCAGGTCACTGATACCATGTGTACATGGTAATGGACTTTATACACAACATTTGGATGTTCATGCATTGTCCAAACCATATCAATCCAAAGACAAAGAGGGCAGATATATGTCCAAAAGAGGAAAACAGATCCCTTAGTGATAAGTTCACGATGCAAAACCCTGAAAAATCTATGCCAAAACAACCAAATATCTGTGTTGAGTCAGTGAGTCTTTCCTGACAGTACCAGTTAATTCTCTTACAGTAGCAGAATAGAAACACTGTAGAACCTGAACATCTTTGAGCAGGCTGGCTGATGCGGTGTGTGATCCAAACACCACTGTGCATACAACCAATCAATTAGACTGACAGGTAAGGCAAACAAACATAGAACATTCCCTGCAAAATAATGAACAGCCTGTGTTTTTTTCCGTAAAACTGTCTGGTCTTTAAAGCAGAATAAAACCACTAAATGAGCAAACAAGCCAATCAATGTAAAAACCAAGTCCAACAGAAAAAAAACCCCAAACATTCATCAAATAATCATAGTCGGTATAAAAAAGAAATGCAGGTCCTTAAGGTTTTGTCAGGCCTTAAATAAATGACACAAAACATGACTGATTAAACTAGTCCCTTATTCATACCATACAAAAAGCTTAGTATTCTTCTGCATCTTTTAGCAGAATTATTGAAAATAGCCACCTCTATAGGACAAAAACATCATAATACAAAACAATCTCAGTCCATCAAATTCTCAACTTACAATTAATTATGTCAATTTATCAAAAGTGAAGTAAATAAGTACTAATTAGTCAAATTCTTACCTTTGACGGTCACCTTGGCCATACTCTTAGCAGTGCCCACATCACAAGTGTAGATATCAGTGTCTTTTTCCTCCAGGTTTTTGATGGTGAGAGTTAAAAGCCCCTCTTTCTGGGACATCTCATACCGACCTCCAGACTTGAGCTCTGAATGACCTTTAAGCCATATAACTGTGGATGGGGTTTGTGCAGTCTCACACTGCAGGATCACTGAGCTCTTCTCTTCTGCTTGGCTGTCCTTCAGTGCTTTGGTAAATTTATGGATTGGTTCTGTAGAAGAAAAGCAACTTACAATCTTCAAGTTGCAATTTTCATAGTATCATAAATTTGATATCACAGCACAACGCAGTGTGAAAGACAGACAAATAAACCTAGATTATCTATGAACTAGGCTTGAGATACAAAGAATTACTGTTTAAACAGCTAACTTGCACAGACACAGGCCTCACCCTTGATTTCCAGCTTAGCTCTGGTTGTTGCACCTCCAACAACCTCACAACTATACTCTCCAGAGTCTTGAGATGAGACATTATGGATGGTCAGCTTCATGACTTTATTTTCTTGACTGATGTCATATTTCTGGCTTTTCTTGATGGCTTGGCCTTCCTTCGCCCACTTTACAGTCGAATTAGATTGTACTACCTCACAGGTAAACACAGCGTCTTCACCTTTAACAACACTAACATTTTGAAGTCCTCTTGACACAGATGAAGCCTTCCCTGTAAGAACACAGTATATTTTTTAAGTATTTTTAACATTAGTCACAATTTAGTCCATACCCATTGAAAATGTCAGCCTACCTTCTACTGCTAATGTTGTTTTGGAGCACAAGTCTTTAATGTTGAAGACCACCTCTCCAGCATCGGCAGGAGTGACATCATTTATGCTCATCATGTACTTGCGTCCCTTACTGGTGAGCTTGAAGCGGCCTCCATTTGTAATGGTTTGACCATTCAGAGTCCATGAGCACTCATCTGTGCTCTCACGAGACAAGATGCACTCGAAGCTACATGTCTCTCCTTCATTTACTTCAGCAGACTTCAGCCATTTTGTTATTCCAATACCAATTTCTTGGACAGAAAGCATCAAGTTTTATTCAACTGTGCACTGCTAAAAATAACACATCTATGATAATGACAACCATACCAACCTCTTACAGTAACCTTTGCCTTAGAAACTTCTGTTCCGAGGTCACAAGTGTACTCCCCAGCATCTTCTTTTGTAACATCCTTAATGATTAGTCCCAAAGACTTGCCTGTGTGAAGGAGCTCATATTTTGGTCCAGCTTTCAGGACTTTACCTTCCTTTCTCCAGGTGGGAGAAACTCTGGGCTTGGAGGCTTCACATGCTAGAGTAATCATGCCTTTCTCCTCACCCACCACATCATCTAGAGACTTGAGGAAAACCGCACGTTTTTCTGGAGGGGAATTGAAAAAGTAAAAACATAATAGTCATTCATTCATTCATCTTCTGAATCAGCTTTATCCTCACTAGGGTCGCAGGGGGAATAGGAGCCTACATAATATGTTCTCACCATTTGGGGCGAACACATCAGTATCTAGATTACCCCATGGTTTTCTTAAGACATAAAAATGTACAACATTCATTATATCAGGTGTGTGTGATATTTCCAACCATCTAAATATGTTTTAAATCAGTCACAGGAGTTTAACAGGAGAGAACAGTGCAGCTACACAGGATGCTCTCTTTTCCCACTCACCAATTAACACACACTGACACACACAACACAGGTGTCAACCCTTAACTCTATATATTTAAATTGAATTAAATTATTCATTCTGTAATAAACAGTTAAAAAGTCCTAAAAGATTACACAAGTTAATTACCAATATAAATGTATATTTCATCATGTTTTTTTCACAACCTTTATAAGTGAATAAGAGTTGTGTAATGCAGCTTAGTGTGTTTATCTTAATGCTGTACAGTGAGGGTAGATTATTGAAATATACAGTATGCTGTGCATTTTTGTGTATTTCATTTCCTATTTTGCTGATACAAATACAATTCTTACATCATTGTGGATTTTTATATTGTACATATGTATTATATATCACACACTATGTTAAGAATATCAAGGTATGTGTTTTTTAGCCATATTACCCAGTGCTAATTGTATGTATTATACATAAATAAATATAGCATCTAAATGTATCTATGAATCTATTTTAACATGTCTGAAATGCATGGTCATTCTTACCCTTAACTTTAAGTGTGACAGATTCCTTCACCTTGCGTACTTGAAAGCTGATAGTACCTCCATCTTGTGGTGCTAAATTCTTCAGCATGAGCTTGTGAACTTTACCATCATGGCTGATGGTGTTTACTTCATTAGTGAAGAGCACCTTGTCATTGAGAAGCCACTGTACCTCCTCGTCTGCATAGTTAATCTCACATGTGAACACTGCATCACTATCTTCATCAACCTCAGTGTCCACCATGTGTTTGGAGATAGTGATTTCACGCACTGGACAAATAAAACAAGAAAATGATTTGAGTTTAAATGCCCAATTTTGTCAAATATCATGTCAAATCACCATTTAAAAATGGTGTAGATTAACTATTATCAAGAATATCACCTTCTGTGCAAGGTATAAAGACACACTGGGAACAGGATCTGAATATGGACATAGATGACGAACTTTGGGATAAGGCATTAGAGAATATACACAAGTGCTCCGTTAACTCAAGGCACCAGCTTATCCAATTTAAAGTCATCCACAGACTACATTATGCAAAGACAGAGTTACACACACTCTTTCCAACTGTTTCTCCATTATGTGATAAATGCCTTACTGAAGAAGCCACTCTTCTGCATAGTTATGGTCTGTATCCTAAATTAATACCATTCTGGACTCACATATTTAAAACTTTAACAGATACACTTCACATAGAGTTGAAACCTGATCCACTTTTGGTTGTACTAATCAGTTTTCACAACATAACAAACATCACTCTCAACTGCTATCTTATGAACTTATCGTAGCAAAAAGACTTGATTTATTGTTCTGGAAAAAAATCAGAAGTTCCTTCATTTAACCCATTAACTCCTGAGCCTATTTTGGCCGTTTTTTAATACTTTTGATTTTGTCTGTATATACTACATTAAAAAAAGTTTATCATGCCAAGGCTTGGTATCTTTTTCTTTTTTCAGTACAACTTCATCTGTATGAAGAGATAGTAATTATTTCCCTATAACCTACTTCATTAACATACTGGGCCAAAAAAGTACACAAAAGTCATCAAATTTGCATAGAGTCATATCAGCGGATTCAACCACTTATCCCAGTTTGTAAAATGGCGAATATATGGGCAGAAATGTAATGCTTGCCATCCCATCCTTACGAGTATAAGTGCACATTTATGCTCGGAAAAACACATTTTCTACCATCAAATTAAAACAAAAATATCTCCAGTTTTCCATGGTCTATCAGCGCCAAATAAAAACTGAGAGAGAGTTTCAAATCCGCACTTTCGAGTAACGTTTACAGCAGTGCTCCGTGACAGAGTCCTTTTTTTGTTATGGCGCTTTAAAGACGCCACATGATCTGATCACACCGGCGTGATCATGGACCCCACAGGTTAAATTATGGCTGGAAGAAATAGTTAAACTCTCTCATCTGGAGAGAAGCTGCTTGTCATTGTTAAATAAACCACACCAGTTTAATCAGACTTGACATCCCTTTTAACAATATATTGATAACTCAATCTGAATATTGTTAGAATTTATGTGCCCCCCCCCCCCCTTGGTGTGATAAGTCATAAGTCCTGGGATGGGAGATGGGAGGGTGGATGGACAAGGGTTGTTAAAATGTGTGTTCGTTATGTTTATTTTTTTCTCTTGTATTTATAGTTTGGTTTTTTTTGTGTTTAATTTTCAAATTGTGGCTAAATTGTAATAATGGATGCTTTTGTGATTAATTCTTCCACAAAAAGATTGACAAGAAAAATGGTGTAGATTCGATATAGAGCACTCCAACTTCATGTCGTACCTTCAACTGTAAGTGTGCCTTTGGTCTCAGCAGGTCCAGATAGACAGCGGTACTCTCCAGTGTCCTCCTCAGTCAACTTCTGAATTGTGATTTGAGCCCTTGCAGCATCTTGCTTCATGTTATATTTATCTGATGGCGCCAATGGTACCTTACCTTTGAACCACTGAACCTCTTTAGGTGGGGCAGAGAATTTGCAGCTAAGTATTGCTGAGCTTTTCTCCTTTGCCTTAACATTTTTGATAGGCTCTGCAATCTCCAGAGGACGCTCTAAATGTAAAAAAAAAAAAAAAAAAAAAGAAAAAGCATGTGATTAGACTTAAATTGAATACTGGTAATATGTGCACCAGGCACGATGATACAGCTACAGCCATGTAAGGTTTATGACATTACCTTTGACTGTGAGCTGGGCTTGAGATTTGCTCTTCCCTGCTGTAAACTGAACAGATCCAGTCATTGAAGCTTTGGTCTTTTTCAATGTGAGACGATGCAGAGTGCCCTCTTTCTCCAGTTCAACATCAGCACTCTCCTGTACAGCAACTCCATTCAGAGTCCAGATAGGAGGTTTTACCAGTTCCATACTGATTTCAACTTCAAAGACAGCGGCAAATGGTTCTGTCACTTCTACTGAACTAAGATCCCGCACAATGCTTATGGACTGCTCTGAAGGGTTACAAAAAGAAAGAAATTTGGTTAAAGGCATCCCAAGTGACATAACTCCATAAGAAAGATACAGGCTGAAAATGAATAATGCAGGGAAAAAAACCTAATCTTAATCATTATTAATATAATGATTGGAGAAATTTTTTTTTGGCAAATTAATCAGTATACGTACAATATATTACAATTATTTGGATAGAATTCAGTATATATATGATTATGGATGTTACTACCTCAATATTACAAAAGCAATTGGACAAAAACTATGTAGATATATTTACAAATGTATACACCTTTATTCATATTTAAATCTAAGAAATGTAAGTGATGAACCTAAAATATATTTTAAAAAACTACACCTGATGTAACTCAAATATGAACTACCTATTTCTGTTTCCTCTCGACTCTGCCTGTCTTGTTTTAGTCATAATAGTGCACGATGCACTTTATTCTGATGTAAGTTATGTAAAATCTGATGTAAAACAGTTATTGAAGCGCTTGTTACTGGGTTGGGGTGGGCTTGTTTTGTTTGTGCTGTATTATTTTAGTCATGCCTTGTTTGTATTAGCAAAATGTAAAATCCAATAATAAAAAAAGAAACATGAACTTTGAGTGACTGATACTAACTTGAGGCTTCTTCAGTGTAACCTCTGACCAATATACAACCACAATTCTAAGTTTGAAAACTTTGTAAGATGTAAATGAAAAGAAAATGCAATGATTTGTAAATCTCATTAACCCATATTTTATTCACAAATGTTTAAACTGAGAAAATGTACCATTATAAGAAAAAAAAAGTAAATTTTGAAGTTGATATTGCACATATCACTGCTTTTTACACTGATATGACCATGTCAATATGTACATTTTATATTTCATATTATATTTTTATATATTTTGTGTATATTTTCTTTCCTATGCTAAGCACAGTTTGTTGCAACTTCATTTCACTGTGAGTGTACCTGTATATCCACATATGACAAAACTATTGAATCTCAAAGGTAATTTGGGATAGGGACAACAGAAGCTGGAAAAGTAAGTGGGCCCAACTGGTTATATGAATTGTGGAACAATTTAGGAATTATGTTCCTCACCCCCAGATACTCTGGGGAAATGGATGCTGGATGTCCATTAACATCAGGCCCACAGGCTGCAATGGATAAGAATCAGGCATAATACTGTAATGGAAATCACTGTACAGTCTCAGGAGCACTTGCAGAAATCATTTTCTCTAAACAGAGTTTGCTATGTCATCAGATACTACAGAACTACATATTCTCCCTTTTAGACAGACTTTTTCAGGTAATTATTTCAGTAAGACAAAGCTATACTGCATTATACATCCATTACAGCAGCCTCGTTTTGTTGTGGAGAAGTCTGGGTGTTGAACTGACCTGCCTGCAGTCCAGACCTTTGACCAATTGAGAGTATTCGGTGCATCATGAAATGAAATATGCAACAAAGACGACCCAGACTGGTGACCAGATAAAATTGTGTATCAGACAAGAATGTGATAGCATTCCTCCATTCCTCCAGCAACTGGGCTGCTCAGTTCCCAGACGTTTACTGACCATTGTTGAAAAATGACGGAATGCCACAAAATAAAGGTAAACATGGCCTCATCTTATGACGTACCTTACAATATTATCTTGTTCCTATAATAGTATATTTTTTTCAGTTTAGACATTTGATATGTTTTATAGCTTCTATTATGAATACAATATGGGTTCATGAGATTTGCACTGCATGTCACACAGCGTACTGAACCAACCTTTTTGGAACTGGGGCTGTATTACTAATCTGAAATGTACATATTGGGTTTAAAATAGGCACACCTGCTATACTTGTTAGTTTCATTCATACAAAAACTGAAAACACCCTGTACAATATGACATGGTACAACATCACTTTGGGGTCAGATAGACAGACAGACAGATACCTCATTGAATGGCAGTCTGATGGCTTTTGTCAATGCCTGTGCAACTATGTGTAATTACACCTGTTCCTTAGTCACAATACACCTTTGTGATCTTCCACGTGTTACCTTCCACAAGTAGTTTACAAGATGTCTTGTCATCAGTGGCGTCACAAATATACGTGTCTTCATCCCCTGAGTCCACATCATTGATGGTGAGTTTTCGGTACACGTCTTCACTTTTGATCTCGTACTTCTTGCTGGGTTTGAGCTCCGTCTTGTTCTTGTACCACTTCACCTTTGCACTAATGCGTGACACTTGGCATTCAAGATGACCACGGTGCTTATACATCGCTATCTTATCCCTGAGTTTCTTCACAAACTTCACAGGGAGCTCTACAGTGACAATAACAACCAACGAAATCAATTATGTATCCCATAAAGAAACATTAAAGGCTATTAACGTCAAGACCTCGCTGAAGCCTACTAGAGCAGGCAATGTTTCTGACTGGCTTATGTCACAGCCAAAGCAAATGGGCCTGAATGTAAAGCTTCATTAGTGCACTTTATGAACTGTCTCTTTCAGTAAGTTTTGCAAAAGCTGAAGCAGACAGCATGCATATTCTAATGCCATGTCACATTAAATAGAAATTACAGTCTGCCAATTATTTTTGAATTTCCTGCATTTTTTGTTTGAGCGCATATAGCATGAATGATAGAATAGAAGCTAGAGAATTAATATATGCATATGGCCAACTGATAGCAAAGTATCTTGTTTATTTGACCTTCTACCTGATATAAACAATTATAGTTTAAATTTGTATATGCCTGAAATGTCACCGAACAAATGATCTCCTCTTTTTTGACATTTAGAAAAGGAATTTCAGACTGTACATTCAATTGAAAAAGGAAGCTGTGATCAAACCTTTTGAAAACAGCACCAATTGTATTCCCTTTGCCATCAGGTCTCAATGAGGCATAACAATGTAAATGCAAGCTGCAAAGGGATTTTCTACACCACCGACCCAGCTTTGTCAGGATGTTGTGTTGCACTAGAATGATAGCATTTTCTTTGGCTTTAATCTTTTGCATCAGGGTCACAAAATAAATTTAAAATTTGAAAACAAATAACACTTCTCACACTCCACAAGCCAAGCACCAATTTCAGCATTACAATTTTATACTAACCTAAATGCCAACAATTTAAACCAAAATGAGATTTCAATTCTTTGAAACGTCCTGACAAACACTTCTGTTGTGATGAATAGAAAACAATCCATCTGCAGCACATCTAAACATTGTCACATAGTAAAGATAAACATAAAAATACACATATTGTTACATTTTCCAAGACTCAGGCTCGACTTTACCTTTCACTTTAAGTTTTGCAGTTGAAGAGGCTTTCTCTGCTGTGAATTTAATCTCACCCATATCTTCTATGGAAACAGACTTGAATATCAGCACATAGGTCTTTCCTGAGTCAAAAAAACAAAAAGCTTATTAGATCAAAGAATGACTTTCAGTGATAATTATTCAAGAATAGCAATATCAAGGTTCCCACTCTTAGCACTGATATTATTTTCCAGGATATTTTCAGCTGCTACAGAGGCAAATTATCATGTCATACACTAATCTATTCCCTTGTCTCCCTCATTCTTTGGAAGTGTTCTTTTCTACAGTTGTAACTTGCATTTTCCCAGATTGTTTCTATGTTTATCACTCAGACATGTGATGTGCAGTCTATGGCTATAATTTATCTATGAAAAATAATTGACAAATGTATCATAGAATAATGCAAACACACCCACAGATTACAGCGTAGCACTTCATTAGCCTGACTAACTGGAGTTACAATGTTCAATTTGTCAACTCCCAACTCAACTTTCACTTCTTTCTTACTTTTTCTACTGTGCTTCCTCTAAAAATATTTGTATATTTTCAATAAATCACTGAAAAACAATTTCCTTTGTTTCATCTCAGTTTAGACACACAAAGTCATAAGGCAGGGAGAGGATAATGAATTTTCAAGGATAACTTAACCATTTCCAGGACATTTAACCTTTTTTCTCATTTTCTATATGTTTTTCATGACTGAAAAGCTGGTCAATTGTTTTCTAGGTTTTCCAGGATGAGTGGGAACCCTCAATTATGGTGCACAGGGAGCTGAGTCACACAGCTTTACCCTCTTGTCTCATCTTGATGTTGTCACTAGCTTTGAGTTTGGCGCTTCCTTTGTACCACTGACAGTCAACTTCTTCATGTGAGATCTCACAGGAAAATGAAGCTGTCTCCTTCTCCATCACCTCCACATCCACCAGCTTCTTCACTATCTTAACTTCTCGGGCTGCAGGAAAAACGTTGATTATCAATATTACCCTGATTATTAATACTTAACTGATTTGCTGGGACATAACCAACTCTTACCATGAACAGTGAGCTTGGCAGCAGTGTTATCATCTGCTGTGCGACAGATGTAACTGCCTGCATTTTCGAACGTGCATTTCTGGATGATCAAAGTGCGCTTTTGGCCCAGTGAATGAATGGAAATGTTCTTTCCGGGTTTCAGTTCCACATCATCCTGCAGATTAATTGTTTTTTTAATAGTCACTTTTGCACTGCACACGTTTCATAACATATTCAATTTGTACCAAACATTAGTTTATTCTCACCTTGAACCACTTAACATCTGCATTCGTTAAGGACACTTCACATTCAAAAGTAGCTTTCTCCTTCTCAGGAACAGTGATGTCCATAATAGGTCTGGAAATCATAGCTGGGGGTTCTGTAAAATCAACATATGTGGTTCAACTATACTACACAAACGTTTTCATGATGTGACTCTAAGGAAAATAACCAAGGACTGCTTCTCATATCAACCACTCATGTGACTGACTTCCATTACCTGTGATAATCAATTTGGCAGAAGTATGAACACCCTCTGCTTGGAAGGCAATAGTTCCTGCATCCTCTCTCTTGAGATTGGAAAAAGTAAGAGTATGCTTCTTTCCCAGAGTGGCAACACGGCAGTTGGGCCCTGCCTTTATCTTGGCCCCATCTCTGGTCCAGGAGCCCTCAACATCAGCCTGACTGAGCTCCACCTCTAGAGTTACTGTCTGTGTCTCATGGGCCTTGGTTTCTGTTAGTCCCTTTATTACATTAATCTTTTTCACTGAAGGGAAGAGAAAATACATGATTGTTAATGCACAAGCACGGGTTAGCGATCAGATGTCTGTGATTTTGATTCAGAATTCAATACATATACATTCAGTGAAATTCACATTCTAGGGATAGTGTGTGCTTGAAAACTCCATCTTAAAAATCTGTTTGGATCAAACTCACTCTCAACGTTGAGCTTGGCCTGGGTCTTGTCATCCAGAGTTTCACAGGAGTAGATGCCACGGTCTCCATGAGTCACATTCTTGAAGACCAGTGTCTGTTTAGCTCCATCTACACGAATCTGCATGTTTCCAGAGGGCTGCAGCACTACACTGTTCTTCATCCACTTGACTTCATCTGATGCCTTGCTGAGCTCCACCTCTAACTTCACTTCACTCTGCTCCTCCACTGTAAGGTTTTCAAGCTTCTTCTTAAACATCACAGGTTCATCTGATGGCACAAAGGATATTGGACAGAGTGAGGATATTACACTATTTACGGACAGACAGTCTGTGAAGAATATTTCTCCTATGAATATGCTTACGCTGGACTTGCAGAGTAGCTTTGCAACTTTTGCCTTCTGCATCAACACTAATCTCTCCAGCATCTTTTTGGGTGACAGAGGTGATGGTGAGTGAGTGGCTGCTGCCTCCATGCTCAATCTTATACTTAGGCCCAGCTGTGACAGGTATATTTTTGTGGAACCATTTAACACTGACATCTGCTGGGGTGACAGCACACTTAAAGAAGGCATCTTTTCCCTCCATCGCAGCCACATTGTTCAGTTTGGCAGTCAGCCTCACTAGTCTGGGTGCTGAAACGAAGAAGACATTAAATAAAGAAGACGACCCTGAAACCACACATGTTTTTCTGGTATGACTTGTGAGTATAATGTACCTTTTGAGGAAACTTTTGCAGATGTCTTGTCGTTTTTACAGTCGCAGCTGTATTCTCCCTCATCCTCCTTTGTCATACCAGTCACTGTGAGGAACCGCTTCGTACCTTCTGTCCTGACAGAGTGCCTGTCACCTGGCTTAATCTCACAACCATTATGATGCCAGGTAACATCTCCTGTGGCTTGATTTAGTTCACAAACAAGACTGAGTGTACCACCCAACTCTACTGAAGCGGATTTCAAAGGAGCAACAAACTTGAGAGCTGACTCTGAAACAAAAATATTAGAAGACATGTAAATGAAATGTGGAATATGCAGATGTGTATGTAAGTGTAAGGGAAAAAGACTCACCTTTAACCTGAACCTTGAATTCCAGTTTGTCATCAGAGGTTTGACAGGTATAGGTCCCACTGTCTTTGGCCTCGCTGGATTTTACCATCAGGGTTCGTGACAGACCATCTTTTTTCATTTGATACTTGGTGCTCTCCTTGAGCTCCACACCATCTCTAAACCACTTGACGTCACCACTCTCTGTGTTCAGCTCAGTGGTCAAAACAATGTTTTCACTTGCTTGAACAGTTAATGTATCCTTAACAGACTTCTTCTGGAACTTGACTGCCACATCTATAGAGAAGTCAGAATTAATTCAAAGGACAAAGAAATATCAATACTATGCCAAATTTTATAGCTTGGACAGTAACAGTCAGAATATAATTAATTTTACCTGTCACCAGCACCTTAAATACCAGCTTCTCTGTTCCAACCTCACAGGTGTATTCACCTGCATCCTTTTTCTCCATTTTTTCAATCACCAACTCACGACTCTTGCCCTTTGATTCCATGTGCACTGCTTTGCTGGAAGTCAGTAGTTTGCCATCCTTATACCATTTAACCTCAGTTTTATAATCTGAAACCTCACAGCTCAGAGTCGCTTTTTGAGAGAGAGAAGCTTTCACTTCCTTCTGGACAGATTCTTTGTTGGAGAAAGCAGCTGATGCTTCTGCAAATGCAAATAATAAAAACAAAATAAATACATCAGTAACATGAAAAAACTTGTCAGCACATGTGATGAAATTATCAAATATAGAAACTTAAAATATGCAATTAATATGGCAAATAAATGTGAATTTGGCATTTGCATACACTGTACTACATGGACGCAAATTTCCATCCATCCTACCTGCCACTTGTATCTTAAATATCAGCTTCTCAGTTCCAACCTCACATATGTACTCTCCAGCATCCTTCTTCTCAACACTGTCTATCACCACTTGGCGACTTTTTCCTTTTGACTCTGTGTGGATTGTCTTACTAGAAGTCAGTAGTTTGCCATCCTTGTACCATTTCACCTCTGTCTTGGTATCAGCTACCTCACAGCTCAGTGTGGCTTTCTGGGACAATGTAGCTTTAACTTCCTTCTGGACAGACTCTTTGTTGAGGAAAGCGGATTTAGCTGGGACTTCAGTGGAAGTACCTGTGAAAGGACATAATACCCATACATAACATCCGTGAGTCAAGTCCATTAAATTCACTTCACAGATCACTGATATAAAGTCTATTAATGTGCATCCAACTGAAAAAACACTCCGGAGATTTAAAAAGTTAAAGTAGGGGTGGCAACGAAAAAGCACAATGAATACAATTTAAACATAAAACGTCTCTACACATGATACAACAAACAGGAGCTGCCTCAAATTTGCTCAAAATCCTTAATACAAGTAATTTTAATTATCACATTTTAAAAAAACAAACAAAAAAACCCCCAATATAAATATTTAAACAAAACTTACCAAATATCTCAGAATTCATACAACTGATCTGAACTGGTGTTCAGTTATCCAACTTACATGACACAGATATTTGAAAAATATTTTTAAAAACCCACTTAATCTACTTATATCCTACTTGTCCTTACCATCGACAAGTACTTTAAAGGTCAGTTTCTCATTCCCAGCCTCACAGATGTACTCTCCTGCATCTTTCTTCTCCACTTTGTCTATGATAAGCTGGCGGCTCTTGCCCTTTGACTCGGCGTGTATTGTCTTGCTTGACGACAGTAGTTTGCCATCTTTGTACCATTTTACCTCTGTCTTGGTATCAGCTACCTCACAGGTAAGGGTAGCTTTCTGGGACAGAACTGTTTTAACCTCCTTCTGGACAGACTCCTTGTTGAAGAAAGCAGACTGGATCTGGGCGTCTGTGAAGATTGGGAATTTAACTTTATTGTGAAGATAGTAATTGCAATGGCAAATGTAATGAGTGGAAATGTGAAATTTGTCAGTAGTAGTTTAATCCATGACCTTACCTGCGACCTGCAATTTGAAGACCAGCTTCTCAGTCCCAGCTTCACAGACGTACTCTCCAGCATCCTTCTTCTCCACGCTGTCGATCACCAGCTGTCGACTCTTTCCTTTCGTCTCAGTATGAATAGTCTTGGTGGAAGTTATCAGTTTGCTATCCTTGTACCATTTCACCTGTGTGTTGGAATCAGACACTTCACAGCTCAGAGTAGCTTTTTGGGACAGAGTGGCTTTCACGTCCTTCTGGATAGACTCTTTGTTGAAGAAAGATGACTGGGGCTCTAAAAGTAAATTTATTGGAGAAAAAAACCCAGCAATGATGAATAAATGATGTTTATGTGTCATGCCTCCTTGTATCCAACCTTTTTAGACATCGTAAATCATATCTTTCTTTGTAATACCTGAAAAGTGAAAAAACTAACACTCAAACTAAATAAAGACTAGGGTTAAATCAGCCACGTCCTCCTCAAACTAAAAACAGAAATACTTATCTACTCATAAGTCTAAATAACTAGTAAATCTAAGCGAAACAGACTGAATTAC
>JAQQZY010000010.1:21128050-21140335 GCA_030068375.1 Ostorhinchus rueppellii | reverse complement strand
ATACCCGCTTTATCCTCACTAGGGTCACGGGGGTCGCATGGAGCCTATCCCAGCTACTTAAGGGTGAAGGCGGGGTAAGGATGAACAGGACAAGTCGCCAGTTCATCTGACATATAGAGACAAACAATCACTCTCACATTCACACCTATGGGCAATTTAGCTGATTAACCTATCAGTGCATGTCTTTGGATTGTGGGAGGAAACCAGAGTACCTGGAGAAAACCCACGGAGACACGGGGAGAACATGCAAACTCCACACAGGAAGGTCCCAAGGTCCCGTCCGGGAATCGAACCTGGGTCCTTCTTGTTGTGAGGCACGAGTGCCAACCACTGCACCACCGTGTCCCCCCAAATAAAATGTATTATTATTATTATTATTATTATTATTATTATCATCATTATCATCATCATCTCTGTTTGTGGACCTGAAATAAGCATAAAAGGAAGACTCCTACAAACTGTTAGCCAGAAAGGAAAAGACAGAGAACAGAGAAGGTTGTGGTGTGTGTTTTTCCTTTCTCCTTGCAAAAGTAAACTGAGATGGCTTGAACTTTTTGTCTGTTGTTTCGTCATTTAGTAAGATTTACAGAAAAACTTTACTTGTGATGTAAAAAGGTAGAACCAATCATATTTCGATGGCTAAAAAATACATTTTGATCTGAAAAGTTAATTATTTTTTAGAAAGCTAAAATCACTTTCTGTTTTCTTTCAGAATGCTGTTTGGTAACAAAGCCCAATAAATAATACACAGTTTTTGGACTATATTACTTCTTACAAATAGCATTCTGTAAGAAAACAACAAGATATTCAAAATTTTCTCAAAAAAGTGCATTTTTCAGATAGGGAGTTTTGTCCTTTGGCCATTGATTTATTGTAAAATCAGTTTTCACTTCCTAACAGCAGAGCAGTTACCACGTAAGAAAAACTAGTTTATAATTTAAGTGTTTCTTACACTTGTATGCAGTGCTTCTGTGTGCATCCATATGAAAATATGTTTTAGTACCTTTGGCCAAGTTATAACATAGGGACAGATAGTTTTGTGGGGACTCTGTTTGGAGAGAAAAGATGTAGTCATTTGACCAGTCTTGGTGTTTCATTTACCGCTCATTCTTACCTACTGTGTGCAGGCGAATAGCTAATGCTAACAAGCTGCTCAGTGCGAAGCTGGATGAGGAGTATTAACCGTGAATGCAGTTGTACTTCTGTATTTATCATGTGTTTACTGTAGCTTTATGTCAAAATCTGATCCTAGCTGCACTGCAAGCTGATCTGTGTTTAGCCAATCGAACCATTTGCTGATGAAAAGTGGACGGTGACCTTTGTCTCACAGTGTAATATGAGCTGTTTGTTTCAAAGACCCATGTAGAAAAAGGAGGGAAAAATCTAATCTTTGACAACACCATTACAGAATATGTTAATGGAATAGATATAACTGCAAGTGTTGAGATATGGGAAGTAAAGACTACAAGGGATGGCTTTTTATGTAAGCACAGGCATTTATTTTTAGTTATATTATATCAATATGTATAACTTGATATACATATATCAAGTGATGAAAATTTAAAGGCTATTCAACTCTATGCAATGACACATTTATGGTACTGCTAAACAAAATTCGCAAGATCAGTCTAAACAGATTTACCAGTGTTGGTATGAAGCTCTCTCATTGGCACTGGGTTCTGCCACTGTCCTGAAGATCTTTGTGGTTGAGAATTCTGCTGGTGGAGCTGGAGAGACAAGCACAAAATACAGATATATAAAAGGGGAAAAAAGGGAAAGCCTCAACGCTGATGTCTGGAGCCTGACGTTCACTTTCACAAAATTACCTCATGCATGTAGATGGCGTGGAGACTCATCTCTGCTGAGGCAAACTCTGTGTGTAGTGTATTGCTTCGCATGCGAGAGTCACTTGTAGACATACTGGAAAACAAAGTTGTAACGTAAAGATGAAGACCGCATATTTAATCAACATGTTAGATACCGTTCCGGATGCAGTATATTAAAAAAAATCATGCAGTACCTGTCAATAATGGTGTGATCGCTGCGGTACACGGTGCTCTCTGGATGGATGGAGGAGGGGAGGAAGCCGTGTGAGCGAACACGGCCGGTATGTGCAAACTGGGAGCTGGACAAAGACGCCAAGACACTGGCAGCAGCAGAGGCAGCGGTACTTGGTGGGATCAAGCGATGGTCACGACCTTGGAGTCCAGATGCAGTCAGAATGGGATGGGCCAAAACACTGGCCAACAGGTTTTCAGGCTAGAGACAATAACATATCGGGTTTATACATGTATAATCCCTTCATAATAGTATGTTTATAAGACCGTGAAGGGGTTAGTGCTAGGTACTGATAGGGTTGGAGGTTCAAACTAACTGAATAAGCCTCCAACAATCTTCCATTTCCATGTGTGCAAGAGCCTGAAATTAGCATCATTTTAAGTTTCTGTAGAAACACAGTGATGCAAAATTGCAGGCTCCCCATGTAGCTATAAATGGCTAATAAGCTTAAGAAAACACAATGATTCACAGTTACAGCCAATAATACAATAATCAAAATATAATTACAATAACTACATTCCATTTCTTTTAATAGATTGCCCTAAATCTCACACACTGGTCCTGTAAATGAACACAAAGAAGTAATTATAGGATTTTATTTCTTACAAATATTCCAAACGACAAAGATGACAAAGCCAGATGACAAAGCCCACATCTACAGGGCATGAAGGGTCACAGAAAGGATCAAAATGATTCTATTCTATGACCTTCGGAGTCACCAGAACACCATCAAACACACAATGAAGCAATGTATTTTGGAAGGATGGTGTTCATCCCTCCTGCAGAGTTCACAGATTAGAATCAGTACGGTATGTGGTGATCCAAGACTTCACCAAGATTCTTAACATTGGTTTTTCCTTTCATTTGTCACCTGTCTTTATACCCTTGTAGAAGAAAAAACTATTTCTTGAGGTGCACAGTTGTGGCTATGACATACATCGGCTAGAGTGATCTTCGGGGCAGGGTTATATACAGTTACAAAAAAGAAATGAAGAAGAATAAAAATCAGATCAAAAGGTTGGACTGACTTCAGTTAGAACTTTGAAGATGAAAAGAATAACTGAGCAAAGAAGTGAAGTCACTGGGACTCCGAGAGAGTTGGGTTCTTGTGTAACTAAGGTGTACCTACTATCATTATTTTTTCATGTGCATTGACTTATTCATAAGTAAAACAAGTTCTTACATCATAGATACATATTAGCAACTACAGCTGTAACTGTTTTTTCAGAAATACTAATCTTAAATTAAAGACAAACCCCAAAGCTATTTACACCTCCCAATTAACATTTTTATATAACAATAACATTTTTACAGCATAATGGAAGACTTGAGGCATCTTACCACAGTTCCAGACTCATTGGACTGCAGTGAGGTGCAGAGTGGAGCCTCAGAGAGCAGCTGCTGGGTGGGGGGGCCACTCAGGGCATCATGCTGCACCTTTTCCTTCAGATGACTGATAAACACTGAGCTCTCCTGTGGCGGTTGCCAATGTGGGTTCTTGATGGTGAAATGCATAAGGGACAACTCTGTTTTGCCATTTTCAGCCTGTTGATATATCGAGGCTTCTGTCTGTCCCTCTGACATCCACTGCAAAACACACAAAAATATTTCAATTCAAGCATCAACAGTATCACAATCTTACATGAAACCTTCCCCAGGGCCTCAGCTAAGTTAGTGTTGGTCGGGCAGACAAAAGGACAAGTCTTACTGTTGGGTTTCCATGGCGCCTGATGTCCATTTGTGCAAAGGAGCAGATGTCCCCGACTCCGACCACCTCAACAGTGAAGTTCCTGAAGAAGTCAATAATCTCTAGGGACTTATTCCTCAGGTGGAAAATGAGGATGAAGGGTGTGACAATTGGACTAAGCAGCTCCTCCAAGATAAACACCTGAGTTAAGCAGAGATGTCATTTATTATATGCTAAACTGTGCATTCATATTGTAAAGTCCAATGTATCTATACCAAAAATATGCATCAGCAAATCCATGATATTACTCTAAACTGTCACTGATGTGATCTCGTAGGTAATTTGTTTTTTCTGTCTCGGTGCCAATCTCTGTCTTGCTCACCGCTTTGTATTGGAACAGCTGTGCCACCTCGTCACGAGTCTCGCTCTTGTTAGCATTGCCCCTCCAGTGGTCTGGCATGTAGTGAATGTGTGCCAGCATACACTGGAGCAGCTGTTCAGGGCACCATACCATATGCTCATCTGGGATGAAGGACCTGGAAACGGACAGGTATGAAACATCAGTCAGTTTTATCAGTCATAGGAAAACAGTTTGATTTTGAAAACAAAATGCAACGTCTCCTTAATTAACAATCTACCTATGACCTAAAAAAACTGGTATAATATTACATTATACACTGCCTGGCCAAAAAAAGTCCCACATGCAATATTTGAATGCACCACCTATGGTTTTGATTCCAAGAGAGATTCACTGGATTTAACTCAGCAAATAGTTCAGATCCTTCCATGGGTAAATACTGCAGTGGTTAATAATGTTTCAACTGGAACAGGTATTTAACTCTAACTGCAGTGAGTGTCCTCTCATGTCTTTAATGTGTAAAAGAATGGACAATGCCAGAACTGATTAGGATCATCAGGCTTGTGACAGAATGATTCAGGGAGAATGAGACATCATTTTCACACATGGTTTATCCTCCATAAAGGCCAGACTCTAATTTAAGATGTGATGAAGACTTGATGCAGCGGTCTTAATCTGCATCATCAATAATCAAAAGATGAATGCAATTATGGATGGAAAAAATATTATGAACCTTATTGTGGCACTATGTAAGCATTACATGGCAAAAAATATGTCACAATGAATGTCTCCTGTAATCAAAACCAAAGATGGTGCAGTCAAATATTGCATATGTGAGTTTTTTTTGGCCAGGCAGTGTACCATGGTGTATAATTTTACAAACTGTAAAGGTAAAAATATGGTCAAGTTGTGTACTCTCTGGGAGTAATCGTATAGAAGAAAGGATGGTAAAACTGAACCCGAACTCTGAAAACATACCTGGTGATCGTAATAACCACTCCCAGAACAGTGATAGCGGTCAGAATATGCTGCACTGTGAGAACATCTTCATCATAGACCGTCAGTGCAATAAGTACCGCCAAGACTGAGCCAGAGAAGAAGGCAAGGTTCTTAGCAAAGACAGTCAGCAGTGGTGATGTAAATGAGTTCATGTATTTAGACGTGGGTTTGTATCCACGACCCAAACGTCCATGTAGCTCGTGGTCCAGCTCATTAAAATGGCGCAGATATAAACGACCAAACAGAGACCAGCGTCTTGCTCCCAGGCTCCCAGGCTCTCTGCGTATTATTTCAGTATAGCTGAAGAAAGCATAAAGCACCTGCCATACCAGGATGAAGGGGCATAGCAACAAATTGGCCAATCCCATCAGAAGGATAACTCTACTAAGCTGTTGTGCGAGCTCCAATCGGTTTCCACTCCGTTTATACTTTGGATGCAGATTCCACTTATTCTGAAACAGCGACCCTGGACCCCAGAAGAGGATGAGCTCAAAGTTATACTTGAGGCCTTGGGTGAGGAACACCACATTGCCCAGCAGGGGGAGCTGTAGCTGTACTGGCAGCAGCGATTTGTTGATCATGGCCACCATGTAGTTCTTAAATCGGAGGATGCGGTGATAGATATCAAGTTCTGTCAGCTCTTTCTTGTGTATACACATTTGCTGTTCCCGTTGCAGACTAATGAGCCTGTCCTGGACTTCCTGCCATGTGAAGTTGCATAGTTCATCCTGGGAAAAGCAGGAAGGGAGACACAATGCATTAGAGCAAAACTCAGTGACACCTTATAACTCCACATGATAATAAGCAAATAATGATTTATGGTTGTAACATGTCACCTCCAGATGCTGAACTCACCATTCGGATTTTGAGTGCCTTGATGTAGAATTGCCTAATCTCCCAATAGCTGAGAACATTGCAAAAAACTTTCACAAGTCGGTAGAGCCAAAAGATGGCAGCCATAATGAGAAGAAATATGTTCCAGCTATTGTCTTGAATCCTGCAAAGAAATAGAGGAAGTAGAAGACAGAAAAGCCTATAAATAACATTACACAGTAGTAAACAGCAGGAGAATTAGAAATGTGACTATTCTTTGGGTTTTTATTGGGGCTTATTATCTAGGTTTATTCTTTTGTCTACTCAGAATTGCATTGTACTATTTGTTGGTGTTTCTGTTTCTTAGCCATCTGGCTCCAACCAGATTGTACATGTAAAGATGAAATTGTTCAGACCTGTACTCTGAAATGAGATAAATCTTAAAGGAGGCATTCACAAATAAAAATGACACACTATCCATATATTAACAATTGTTTTATCAAAATCATCAAAAAACATTGGTTACAAATGAGAAAAGTTCCATCTGTTGCTCTCTGAGTATGTTGTAATCTATTAAACTGGCACACATCTCCTGTTTACAGGTTGCGTAGCTGTTTACTTCATTCTATAATTAAGAAAGCTTCTGAGTATTCCGTGTCAAAACACAGCACATACTGGGCAGCTGTAATCTATACCTGTGAAAATACATTAGCCAATATAAGCAATTTTCAAGGTCAGTTCTTGATCTTTATTTATTTAGGCTGGTATCAGACATTAGAAACAAAAAATAAGAAGTTTACCAGTGAAAATACAGAAGAAATGGACAGAGCTGTGAGACATATTGCTGTTCCTAAATAAGCATTCTTTGTAACTGCAATAAGCAACTATTGCAACACTGACTGCTAACAGGCCTATTAGAAAAACTAAAGAAAACATGACACTGACAGGCAACATTTTCAAAACAATGTGACCCTAACACAGAAGTTAGGGAGAACATGTTCCTTCAGTTAGTGAGGTGTCATATGATTGTCAGCCTGCTGGCCCAGCTGAGTTGCCAGTATATCGGGCAGACAGTTTTACCTCACTGAACCTATCAATTACACTACCCTGTTCCCCAAAGTCAGTCTGAAAGCAACACATAAATACCTTCCTCTGAGTAACTACGAGTGGCAAGAATGCTGCAACCTAAAGCAATCCATCTAAATGTGAGATTAACAACAAAACTAAACAGTTTGGCAGGATGGAGACTCACATGAATTTACAGTCAAATACTCTTTCAACAACATATCATTCTTGAATATTATCTGAGATTATTCAAGCCCCTGTTCTTTTTTCATACAAATAGATGTTTAAAATAAACCTTAGGAATAACAGATGTTTCCTCAATTAATAACTACAACATTAATTTGACAGATGCATTAAAACTTAGAATGTGAGATACAAAATATAATATTAAGGTCATATTTCACATATTTAGATACAGGTTGCTAGTTTTGAAGCAAGTAATGGATCATAATTTCATTCAGCAACTGGAATATTCATGGTCTCATATGAGGTAACAAAAACTCAGTGTCTGCCTACGTTCATACTTGTACAAAAGGAAACAGAGGGGCTTACTGATAAAGTAAGAGTCACTGATAAATATTATAAACACAAATAAGGCCTCATAATTATCTAGAGCCCCAGGGTGCAGTTAAATAGGCCACTGTTCCATATTTCCAGACTGTGAATGTGTCTATATCTCACAGGCTGACAACACATCCCATAAGACATTGTATAATTACAACTGTATTAAGCCAGACAAATGAAATCCCTCTAATGGCCTGTCTTCAAAAGGGCTCTAATAATATTCTAGATGATGACTGCCTGAGAAGAACTGTCTGTCTGAACTTGCTCAAATGAGGGGACAGGTTTTAATGTCACCACGGGGTCTTCTCTACCAATTTTCAACTCCCTATGGACATTTTCACACACTTAAACTGTCTACAGTTATATTTTTAAAACGTGATTACCTCTGCGTGCACTGCTGGCTAGGTAGGATGGCATCTGGGAGAGTGACCTTGTTCCTGTCCAAGGGATTCTGGCCCGGCACTGTGTGGTTGACTGCCCGATTAGCAAACAGGACATCGTACTCCACACAGTTGACGAGGAACGTGGTGAATGTGACAACAAACAAAAACTGACTGCGACATAAAAAAAAAAGAAAAAAAAAATACTTTTCATACTTAAAAATCATTATCATACAAGTAAAATTATACTCCAGTAACGCATACCAACTGCCGCTATTCTGGATTTCTATATCTACATTAATGTGAATAAGATAAGTTAGCAGGATGAGGTTTTATTTGTGGTTGTTATTATGTAGACTTATGTTTCCAGGGTTAAAAGAGTCAATATTAATTATATCACTGTGGTCAGATTAGCCAAATACCAGACCACACAAATAAAGAAATTCTACTGCATCAATAAGAGGCATGAGTAAAACTCTAGCAAAAAAAAAAAAGAAAAGAAAAATAAACAATATGCTGCAATGGCCTGCTAGAATGGTTAAAGCAGTTTTTTTTTTTTTTTTTTTTTTGCTGAAACCATTTCACATGAGTTTCAGGTACAGTTGCTGATGAAATCATCTTTGGCTCAAGCCTGAGGCACACTAAACTGTCATAACAACAGTAACAAGGAAAAAAACCTTCCCACTGACATGACTTAGGCTCAGGTCTGAAAACAAGCATACAGTTGGAGCTATACACTTGTGCTCTAAGAAGCTAAACATAGTTGATGTTGCAATCATTAATGATCAGAAAGGCCTATTTTTCTTAATACTTACACAAGCTCAAAGAACTCTGACAACATCATACAAGCGAAGCCATTCTTTTGATGGAAATGATAGATGTAGACATGCTGATTAAGGAAAACAAAAGCACCAACAGGACCTCATACTAGCAGTCAGACTTGATTACTTCTGCAAAACACATTACATATGGTATTAAATGCACAACTCCTGTAGGGATTTTTTTGTGTTTGCTGACAATTATTCTATAATTATTCTTCACTCCCCCCAAAAATTTACTTTTACAGTGATTCTTACAGTAACAAGGCAATTACATCATAAACAAGCAAGGTACTGAATAGTCTACATCTGTCTATAGACAAGCATGTTAATAAAGTTCTGAGAAACGTTTTAAAATGCAGTAAAACTGTTCAATTAAATTGCCCTGTAGGTTCAAAGGATATCCTTGTAAAGAAGTTATCCAGGTTCTTGATGTGGTGCCATGAGTCTGTAGGAGAAACGTGCATAACAACATGAGACAGCTAAAAACCAAACCACTGAGAAATTGGACCTGAAGTGTACATAGCATGCATGTTATAGACCGCAAACTGTAGGTAAACGCGAGTGTAGTTAGCCTGTAATATTGCAGCAAAAGTATAATTAGTTTAGGTGTAATAAGATGTTTACCTTTCAGGCCTTCAGGCACATGCACCAGTAAATCCTCCTCCCCTGGTGGTGAGTCCTCCTCAAAGTCCTCGATTCTCTGATACTCGTGGTACGTTTCAAAGTTGGCCATTGTGCTTCACATTCTTATGGTCAGTCTCTACTGAGAGTTAATTTAAGTAAACACTTTTCTACATAAATTCTGTCTCGAAACCCAGGTCACATTCTGCTGCTAGCTACCCAGCTGTTCGGATAAGGGTAACGTTAGCTCCGGCCAACAATAGCTTGCTAACTGGCTAGCCTGGCGGAGACCGGTCGTCTATCGTCTATCGTATGTATGTACAACCATGTACAGCATTAAAAACCACAGTCTAAACAAGTCTTTGTCAGATGTACTATTTAATATGCAATATCAATATAACCCGAAACGGACTGCCTAAGTCGACGGTCCGGTGGCTGACTAGCCTGTGAATGATTCAGCCTCTCGTGTAGTCAGGGTGACACGGTTTGTTTTGTTCCCGACTTGCTCCGTCCATCTGCTGATGTTGATGTCGTTTTGACTTTGTTCAGAGCCTGATCCCGACCAGAACACGGTCCGTTTACACAGCAATGCTTTATATAGGGCAATGTCTCTTCAGTCTGTCTCGAGGTCAGGTAGTTGGTTTCCAAAAATACACCATCCTATGCGTGTCCACTGTTTTTGTCTTTCGCAAACATAATGTCAACAAAACGTAATTTGCGTCACTTCATTTTAACTATCGTCATTTCCTGTTGTAGTTTTCCCGTAATTTTCTCAAACAAAGGTAAAATTGGTGGTTCCTGTCATGCTGAGTGTTTCACACATCGTTTAATCGTCTCCAGAATAATTTTATATTGTAAAACAAGTGGACACAGCGCCGTAAAATAGACTGTTAAAGAAAAGACAGAGCCGTTCACAGCCGCAGAAATGCACTCTGGGTCAGAGTCAATATGGCAGCCTGCAGGCTGTCTGTGGATTACTATGCAGCTTAACGAGTATTTTACTGAATGAGCTTACTGTCAATGAAACAATCACAGCAATGTTTCATTTACTTTGCTTTAGAATAAGTACCACTTCACCAGCTCGGTTCCCTCCGCGATTCATTAAAACAGCAGATTTATGGAAACCTTCACGGTGGGTAATGTGACCTGTAGCTAGTTTAGCTAATCACAGCTGATACTCTGCTAGTTAAGCCATGTGGGGTCAGCTAATTAAAATGATAAGCTTAGCCTACTTTGACTATATTCAAATACTAGTCTCGGAAAAACAGCTTCTAAACTAGTCAAGACTGATTTTGTAATGAATGACACAAATAATTTAAACCCTGTACTTATTTAATCTCTGGACTGACATGATGTGTCCTCACAACAAAGTTATTAACTTGTCAAAACTAATAAAGCATCAAAAACCTGATTGATTTTAATAAAATATCATCATTTATGTTAGGAGAGACTACAGTTAAAGGTTGTATAAACAATGTTGTTTTGAGGAAGTGAAGAAAAGGATCATTTGTTATTGTCGTTGAGGCAAAATATCAGTAATGTGTCATTTTCTTATTTATAATGTCTGTCTGCAAGTCCATTAAAAATTAGTAGTAAATCATAACAGCTTAATTTTATGAACTGCACAAGTCAAACAAAATGCTCCTTGATTCCTGAAGGACAACAGGAAGGATGACAGTGACTACTGTTCCAGTATATGATAAAGTGTAAATTATAATTAAAAAAATGACAGAGTAATTAAACTAGTATTTGGTTGTAACTGTTTTTCAAATGAATCCAAGCATGTAATATTAAAGAGTAACAGTTCATACCTGTTGAGTCTGTTTTTACTCTGCGGTCTTTACATCATGTACTATCTATATTTAATGACACATTGTTTAAATATTGTCTTTTATTTGCAGGTTATATACATCTCAAGGTTCTAATGCATACAACACTTCACAGCAGCCCAGTAATGCTGTCAATCGCATCTGGAGCTTTACCCAGAGAGCCATCGGTTGGTCCACTACACGATCATCCAAACCGCAAAAAGTGGCTCTGAAGGTTCTCCTGGGACCGGCTGTCCTAACTGTGTCTGCGCGACTGTTTTGCCAT
Organism: Ostorhinchus rueppellii; assembly: GCA_030068375.1. Classification (NCBI taxonomy): domain Eukaryota; kingdom Metazoa; phylum Chordata; class Actinopteri; order Kurtiformes; family Apogonidae; genus Ostorhinchus; species Ostorhinchus rueppellii. Next base: position 21,128,875 of record JAQQZY010000010.1, on the reverse strand, counting down.
GTAGCCTACTGTGAAGCTGATGTGAATAACAATACACCAGCACAGATTGAAGCTAAAAATCCTGTGCCTGAATTTAAATGGCATATTCTGTGGGAATTTGTCAAACCTCAGCTCTTTGCTCTCATTGGTGCTGTTGTGGTACGACTCAATCACCTTTTTTAAAAATGTTAAGACCGAATGATAAAATATTTACATGACACTCTATACTTTATCTTAATTAATGCTTTTTCTTCTAAGCTCGCTTTTGGAGCAGCCATCTTGAATATACATATCCCCCTGATGCTTGGGGATTTGGTGAATGTTGTGGCGCAATACCTGAGGGAACAAAGTGGGAATTACGTTCGTGAAATAAGAGGCCCTGCCCTGAAATTGCTTGGGCTATATGGATTCCAGGTGAGTATAGATCAAGTTGAACACTCTTAAAAGTTTCACATTCATATCACAGTGTTATTAAATATAACAACCACTGAACAAGTACCATAAAATTTACAGTATGTAATGTGTGCTTACAGTTTTCCTTTACTAACGTGTAGAGAAGACATGGATGTTGTGGAGACAAAAAAGAAAAATCTGTACAAACTCCTTTTAATGCTACTACTTTCAGAAAAGTACTCCTTCAGGGTGCTTGTGCAGGTCTTGAAAGTCTTGAAAAGTATGGAATTTTGAAATGCTTTTTTTCCAAACCTTGAAAAGTCTGGAATATTGTATGAAAATCTTAATAAAGTATAGAAAAAAGTTTCTCTTATAGGCGAATTTTAGAGTATACTCAAAGACACATCTTATAATATAAGAAATACATGAGGGAAGCAAATAAAAAAGCATATA
>JAQQZY010000010.1:21104738-21127950 GCA_030068375.1 Ostorhinchus rueppellii | reverse complement strand
TATATATATATATATATATATATATATATATATATGTATGTATGTATGTATGTATGTATGTATGTATGTATGTATATGTATATATATATATGTATGTATATGTATATATGTATGTATGTATGTATATGTATATATATATATATGTATATGTATATATATATATATATATATGTATGTATGTATATGTATATATATGTATATGTATATAAACTTGATATGATTTGACTAACCAGTCGGTACTGGAATGATTCATGTGATATCCAGGCAGTTTTGTGATTTTCATATGTTTTGAGTCATTAAAAAGCATTAAAAGTCATTAAATATATTTTGTGAAAATTAAGGTCTTAAATGGTATTAAAAAACATTCATTCCGAGGTCCGGAATATTAAAAAATTAAAAATACTTGATGAAGGGGAAAAAACATTGTTATTCACAATTTATTTTGATTATATACACATTTAATAATTTTGATTGGTAGTATAGTGTGTTGATTAACAGGCAGAACTCTTTAATTAGCTATTCTTTATGGCTGATAAACAAAGTCACAACACTGGATGCTTGGAATGCAACATGCTGTGAGTGTGCTCATGCTGTAGCGAAAGAGCAGAGAGAATATTAGCAAATGTTGGAAAAATGGGATAATCAAAATTTCAGCAGAAGTGATTAGAGGAGGAACTATTCAGAACCTGGTTAAAGCCTGTTGACGGTAAACCAATATGTATATATAAAACTGTATCTGCAGTCAGACATGGGCATTACATTTGTTTAAAGTAGAATTAAAAAGGGCATTAAAAAGCATTACATAAGATTTGCTGATACCTGCAGAACCATTTCTATGACACAAAATGGGTACAATCTCAACCAAAAAAGTAGGCAACCAAGTACATAAAGTCAAGGTCTGGGGGGGGGATAGCATTTTTGAAAAAGTCTGGAATTTTTATTTGGGTAAAGGGCAAGCACCCTGTCTTTCTGTTGTGGAAAAGTTGAATTATGGAGGCTGTATTTCTTTATTTTGTTGTTATGCATTCCGTAGAGTTAATTGTATTATAAACAACATTTCTCTTGCTATTAATTATAAATATAATCCAAGTTAAATGTCAGAGTTGTTTATTGGAAAATGGCCTGTTGCATTAGTCATTAATCTGTGCCATTGTGCAGGGCTTGCTGACGAGTGGCTACATTATTCTTCTTTCAAGAGTGGGTGAGAGAGTGGCAGCGAATATGAGAAAGACGCTTTTTGCATCTTTACTGAGGTACGTCTCTCCCTGATGTGATGTACTACTTAATGGCTCAATGGGTAAGTTGTAATGAGCAAATCAATAATGTGCATATTCTCACTGATGATGTTATTTTGGTCTTAGGCAGGATGTGGCTTTCTTTGATGCCAATAAAACCGGGCAGCTTGTGAATCGTTTGACTGCTGACATTCAAGAGTTCAAGTCTTCCTTCAAGTTGGTCATTTCTCAGGTAGAATCATTAATGTGATTCAGTGACCAGAGTTCACAAAGAATAAATTGTGGTATGAATCATTTCATCTCTAATCTTGTTCTCTCTGCAAATTTGCAGGGTTTACGGAGTATCACACAGACAGTCGGATGTTTTGTCTCCCTCTACCTCATCTCACCCAAACTCACAGGTTTGACAGTAGTCGTCCTTCCCTGTTTGGTGGGAGCAGGAGCTGTCATCGGCTCATTACTTCGCAAATTGTCTCGTTTGGCTCAAGAACAGGTGAGACCGAGTGCAGAGTTTTTACTTTGTAGAGAATCATTGGCAGCGGCACAGTCTTTTTTTATACATACAATTACCACCAGATTAAATTCCAGTATCTGAACTACAATGACCCAAAAAGTTACAAACAGGTTGATATAATTTACATTGTAGATATATTCTTTTTACTACCAAAAATATTAAGATGCAAACATTATCTGCACATTCTTGGCTCTTAGTCCGTTAAATAATTGTTGGTTTGCATAGCCATTGCTTGTCCTTTGAGATATTTCATTTACACTCAGACTCACTCTAAGCTTTTACAAATAATCACAAGCTACAGAGTATTGATTTCCAATTACTGTAATGTTGTCAAGACATTTATTTACACTTTCTAAGTATTAGTCATATAAGAAGTCAGATGTAGTACTAAGAATACTGCTATGGCTCGTTTCACCTTCAAGGTTGCAAAAGCTACAGGAGTTGCAGACGAGGCACTTGGCAATGTTCGGACAGTCAAAGCTTTTGCCATGGAAGACCGTGAGCTCCAGTATGTGAAACTTTATACGTAATTGTAGTATTTTTACATGTTAAATGAATAAACAGATACAATGTTTGATTTTCTCTGCTTGTTTGGCAGGTTGTATGCGTATGAAGTTGACAAATCATGTGAGATGAATGAAAACCTTGGTACCGGTATAGCTGTTTTCCAAGGACTGTCTAACATAGCCCTGAACTGTGAGTTAACACAATATTAATCACAGCTATACCTCAGGATGTCTAATACACTAGTGATTTTATGTTGTGTGTTGTTGACACAGGTATTGTCCTTGGAACTATTTTTGCTGGTGGGACGTTAATTTCGAGCAATGAAATGTCCCCTGGAGACCTGATGTCTTTCCTTGTTGCTTCACAGACTGTTCAGAGGTTAAAGGCACAGCTAATCACATTCATTAGTAAAGACTTCTCAGTTTTCACTTATCATAATTAATGCCAGAGTGCCACTTATTTATCCTTTCTATCTTTAGGTCTTTGGCCAGTATCTCCATCCTTTTTGGTCAAGTGAGTTGACTCAAAATGTATCAGATTTTTGGATGTAAAACAAAGTACTGTTCACTGTGTACATGTGAAATAATATAATACTGATTTATCTATTGTATGATGCAGATGGCATTTTAAATACGTGTTTATTACAGGTGGTGAGAGGAATGAGCTCTGGTGCTCGAGTTTTTGAGTTTCTCGCTTTAGAACCTGCTATTCCACTCTGTGGAGGTGGACGCATTCCCTATCATTCACTGACAGGGAGAGTTGATTTCATGAACATCTCATTCAGGTTTGCTTATCTAAAAACAAATCAGATGAACAGGATTGATAGTGACTGATAGTACATGTAACACGTCTGAATTTTGTATGTTTACAGTTACCCAACCAGACCTGGACATCAGATCTTGAAGAAGTTCAACTTAACATTGCCACCATGTAAAACAGTGGCTATCGTTGGTGAATCAGGAGGAGGTAATAACAGATTTTAATGCGTTAATTAACAATGTAGTAAACTTAGTAACTGCATTTACATGCACAAAATGTTAATTTTTTTTCACTTAAGACAAAGTTCCTAATGAGGATTTTTATTGGATAATTAGAAATAAATGAATATCTACATAGAGTTGTGCAGATTCTGGTTAAAAATCAGGCCATACTGTTTACAACTAGGTGTGTTTCTCCTTTAAACCAGAAATGTGGAATTTTTTTTGTTTCTACTCCATTTGACTGCAAACAGGGACTGTGTGTTGCAATCTGGTATAAAACCCATGAATGAGACACAAACTCTCAGTGAGCTATTTACATGATCAAAGAATCTTCATAAATTGGGAATAATACCAGCATGTCACACAGAAAATGCTGGACTTGGAAAAAAGCAGCAAAGCAGAATATCAATACAGAATATACTATTTACATGACAGCTACCATAGTAGACAATAGTAATAGATATTAACGTGCATGTAAATATACTTTATGTTCTAGTGAGTAAATGTATTTTTATTTGTTTTGTACATTTTAGGAAAGTCCACAGTGGCATCCTTGCTGGAGCGTTTTTATGACCCGACTGGTGGTGTAGTCATGTTGGATGGACTTGACATTCGCACTCTTGACCTGTCCTGGCTTAGAGGGCAGGTTATTGGGTTCATCAATCAGGTGAGGATTGTTAATCAATCAAATCCTACATTTTGAAAGGGGGATGTTAACAGTTTTCTGTCATTGTAGGAGCCAGTTTTGTTTGGATGTTCTGTCATGGAGAACATCCGCTTTGGGAAGCCTGATGCCACAGATGAGGAGGTCATAAATGCAGCCAAGCAAGCCAACGCTCATGGCTTTGTAACAAGTTTCCCAGATGGCTATAACACTGTGGTTGGTATGTGCTGTCATCCAGGCTTTTACTTATTTTTAACAGTTATCCATGATTAAAATAGAACAAAATCAACCTCTGTGTTTATAGTACTTCTTATGTAAATATGTATATAGACTATAGAGTTTTATTACTGATTATTATTATTATTATTATTTTATGTATAGCTTTTTTTTTTTATCTTATGCAACCTTTTCTTGCATTTATCCTGTTGCTGCCTTGACTATTGAATTTCCCCCTTTTGGGATCAATAAAGTTTCACGTGTCTGTCTATCTATCTGTGTAAACCCAGGTGAACGAGGTGCAACATTATCTGGGGGCCAGAAACAGCGCATTGCCATTGCCCGTGCACTGATCAAAAACCCCAGCATCCTGGTGCTGGACGAAGCCACCAGTGCTCTGGACGCAGAATCTGAAAGAGTGGTGCAGGAGGCTCTGGACAGGGCCACAAGGGGTCGCACTGTGCTCATCATCGCCCACCGGCTGAGCACAATTCAAGGGGCCGACCTCATCTGTGTCATGAGCAATGGCCGTATTGTGGAGGTGAGATGTTGAGAGCATTTGGAGAAATGGAGGCACTCTTATCTCCTGTTCAATGTCTGAGCTAATTTATTAGATAACCTTCAGAGTTCAGACTAGAGAATTCACTTCATTCAGTGGTTGTAATTAATTCAGATATATTGGATGTTTCTTTCTCATTGTATGGTGTTATATGGGTTCTAATTATTTCTAACAGCAGCTTCTTTCTTTTAAGGCCGGAACTCACTTGGAACTGCTGAGCAAGGGAGGACTTTATTCTGATCTCATCCGCAGGCAAAGAACCGAGGGCCAGAAATGAACACTTGACACACTCTAGAGCCACTGCATTAGAAATAAACAGTTTCAAATGAATAGGAATGGCTAGAAAAAATGGATCTATTTATTACAATTAAAATAAATTCAATAGTTGTCTGCATAATGTAATGAGAAATTTTTAAATCTTTGTATTTAATGTAAATGTAAAAGGACCAACAGGATCACCCATCATATTGAACAAACTACACTACTGTACTGTGTTTACCGGTAATTTTCACAACATTGTTTGCTTTTATTCTATATAAATTAAAAAAAATATATTGTGGTAGAAAAAAAGGAGCTCTGTCTTTTATTGAGATGCCATAATGTTTATGGTTCAGTGCACAATATAAACCCTGCATTATTTCATCTGTTGATTCTGTCTTTGTGTGGATGAGAGAGGTATTTTTGAATCATTAAATATAACTGATCTCAAGTAGATTTTACTTTCCCAAAGCTGAGTGGAAAGGAAATATTTCTTTGCAATAAAATACTGGTAGATCCCTACATCTTTGCTGTGGGGTTCAGAGGTGCTGCAGTTCCCCCTCTGTCCTGTAGGTGTCCAGGAAGGGACGCTTGTCTGCACATCGACTAGGAGCACTAAGTGTAGTTAGCTACAAGCTACAGATAGCTAGAATAACATTAACCCCTTCACTGGTTTTATTTTATCCATTGGCCGTTAGCAAGGCTGGGTTAACTGGCCAAACATGCAGAAATATGAAAAGCTTGAAAAAATTGGAGAGGGTAAGTTTCATTGATTCTTTCTAAAGTCAATATTAGGTACTCTGGTTGGCTAGCTAGCATTAATGTTGCTAACGTCAGCTAACTAAACTGCAGCCACTGGAATAAATGTATAGATAAATCCCCGTTTTCGGTGCTTTCTTTAGTGTGTGCTAATATCAGGAATATCTGTATCGTAACATTGTATGAGAAGAATTTTGCCTTACAATTTTTATGATATTGCCATAGCTAATAATTGCTAGCCGCTGTGCCATTTAGCTCTAATGTTGCTAACTGATTTAGGCTAGCGTCAACTCCTAACGGTATCCATCCTGCAGGTACATATGGGACAGTTTTCAAGGCTAAAAACAGAGAAACCCACGAAATAGTGGCGTTGAAAAGAGTCAGATTAGATGACGACGACGAGGTATGTGCTCACAATACAATAATGTTTATGCCTGTGTTGCTAGCAACTTGTTAACGAGCTAGCGCTAATGAGACTTATTTGTTTTAGGGGGTGCCCAGTTCTGCCCTGAGAGAAATCTGTCTTCTGAAGGAACTAAAACATAAAAACATTGTTAGGTCAGTATTTTCCCCATTACCAGTGTTTTCTTGTGGGTGAAACTGTTGATGAAACGTGTGCTCTAAGCTGCTTGCATTTAAAGCTAATCTTATCAAACATTAACTGTAGCTGTTGTCCTCCTTAGACTACATGACGTTTTGCACAGTGACAAGAAGTTAACCCTGGTTTTTGAATATTGTGATCAGGTGAGACAAAGTCCTCTTTTATGGCATTTGTTGATATTGAATGGGGACTTCTTGGGGTTTACGTTTGTCTCTAATAATCACAGGATTTGAAGAAGTATTTTGACAGCTGCAATGGTGATCTAGATCCTGAAACTGTGAAGGTGAGAGATAAACACCCTGGATAATCTGCAGTATCTCTCTTACGTTTACATGACGGCAGGGATGTCCTCACATTATCAATCACATGTCATTAATACTTGTTAATAACTGCTGTGTTATCTGTCTCTCTGCAGTCGTTCATGTATCAGCTCTTGAAAGGCCTTGCTTTTTGTCACAGTCGAAATGTTCTACATCGAGACTTGAAGCCGCAGAATCTCCTCATCAACAGGGTCAGCATTAATGTTATTTTTAATAGTAATAAATACTCATGTTTATATATGCAAGTCTTTCATATATTCCTTGTATGTGGAATGTGCTTTGTGTGCCATTAATAGTATTGGCAAGAGATAGTGTAAAATGTGTTGCTACATGTGCCAGACTGTAGACTGTGTTGTTGGCCTGCGTCACTCATGTATTCCGTCCACTGTGTCTCCGTCTATAGAATGGGGAGTTGAAGCTGGCTGATTTCGGGTTGGCTCGAGCTTTTGGCATTCCTGTGAGATGTTACTCAGCAGAGGTATGTTGTACATCATTACCAAAGCTAATAATTCACTGCTTTCCACCTCAAATGTATAACTGGGTTATATCATTGCTGAAGAGTCTCTGTGTAGATTCTCCTTATTTTTCTGTGTCTAAATATCATGTGAGTTTCCTTGTAATAACAAGATTAAGCAGCATTAAGTGACCTTTAACCTTTTACTGATTACTAGTTATGTTGTTTAAAATGTAATCAGTCATAGAATTATTTTAACTGTTAAAAAAGAGTTCTTAAAATGTAAATTTAAAGCAGGCAGTGTAAACCTTAAATGCCATTCAACACTGATCACTGTCAAACCTTTATTAGAAGTTTATGCTATCTTCAGAATTGTTTGTTGTTTTTTCTTTTTAACCCTAAGAGACCTTGAACAGCTTTTGTAGCACATGATCTGTAATTCATTTAACTTCTCTAACCTTTAGTGTCATTCAGCATCTGGTGCCAGACATCATCTGATCCTCAAGTTTAATCTGGTTCTTTTAATGTGACAGTTTTTACAATTGCATTTTCTGCAAATGGATGAAGTTATCAGAATTTAGAAGAAAAAAAAAACTTGCTGGAAAACTGAGAAACTGTATTTTATCTTACTTTTCTAATCATATAACCACTGGAACAAATACAAGTCTGTTGATTACAAGCAACAAACAAAACAACCTTTGATGTGGTTTGTAAGCCTAACATTTCGATTAGTATCTCTAATCTGAATATATTTTAATTTTACTCGGTAACTGAAATGGATTAGTTTTATGTATTTGTAATATAGTTACATAATACCTTTACATTTACATGTTAATCTTCCAATGCTGCTCATCATAATACAAAGAATACTTCTTCTGAATGTGTGATGGCATGTTAATAATAAAAGGGATAATTTCCTGCAGTTTAAATTAGGACTGGAATGTGGCCTAAAATACATATGTTTCATTATTTATGCATTTATTTATATAGGAGTTGGATCTCTGCATCAGAGGCTTTCAGAGTTTTTCATCTTGAGACCCAGAAGAGAGATCTGGTGTCTGTTCAAGACCCAGACTTATGTAAATGTGTCCAAAATAGATCTACATTTGTAGTTAATCTTCCACTCTCAATATACTTTCTCTGACAGCCTTTTTTGTCATCTTTGCTGGATCTTACCTCTTTTTTTGTCTTATGTTTTACGCCACTCCATTCTTGTTGCGTCGTCTTTATCTTAACATGTCTTTCATTTCATTATAATCATTTGCTCTTTGACTTCATTTTTGTCTTGTTGCACTTTTTTTTTTTTTACCTCGTGCATCTTGTTACAACATTTTCATATAACTGATGCCTTTCCTCCACATTTTACATGACTTTGTTGAGGTCTGCATTCATAATCTCTTCCAGAGAACATTTTTTTATTTTAATGACCTACCATATTATTCCTCTATGTTTTCCTCAGTCGCTTGAAACAGCTCCATGACCCATTTTGGGTCCTGACCCTTAGTTTGGGAAACACTGCTCTACAGCTGTGATTGTTGGATTCAAGGTTATTATCGTTAATGAAATGACAAAAACTAGAACTGAAAAAACATTTTCGTTAGCTGAAATAAAAAAAACATTAATTAAAAGAAAAAATAACTAACTGAAACTGTATTGTTTGCTTACAAAACTAACTAAAACGGATAAAAAATTATGGATAAAATTCTCTTTATTTTTGTCAGTGTTGGGTTGACATGAAATAGATTGATTTCGCTTGAGCAACTTTAGTTGGCAGCACCATATGGCACTTCCCGGTCCGTCACGTCTCGTCACTTGTCGTTTAGAGTTGGCTTCTCGTCCCCACTCTACCTGGCATCATTGAGTCTAAACTTGGGCGAAGGCAGCAGAGTTCTGCATGAGATTTCTTTGAATACGATGGCAGGGAAACTAAAAGATATGAAAAAAATAAAACTAAGCTTTTAGAAAAAATGAAAACTAATAAAAACTTGCAAATCTACTCTAAAAACTAATGAAAAATAACTGAATTAGAGAAAAAAAAAAGTGAAAACTAAGTCATAGTCAAAACTGTCATAACTGGGGTTGGATTTAGCCAGTAAGCTACAATGCCAAGTACATTTCCATTTCCACACGACCACATTGTCCTGCTGTAATAGTGTGAACTGCCCTGATGTTGTTCAGTAGGTGATTGTAGACAGTGTGCCTCCCAGCAGCTCGTGGTTTACATGACTTTTCTTTCCCATTTTGTTGCTGATGCTCTCACAGAGATGACAGTCAGAGCTCAGATAGGTTTAGTGGTTTTGCTTGGCTGACCTAAGGGTCCAGCGAGCCGATCTCATGGGTAGGGCACTTGACCCAGAGTGACATTACAGATCTGAAAATGTAATAAAACACAAACCTAGAGGGGGAAAAGAGTTCCAAGTATTGAGAATTTGAGGGAAGGGCATTTTAAAAGGTCATTTCATTTCAGAGGACATATTATCCAGGACTCTCAAGATGTAACTGCATGAAGAAATGAATGATTTAAGAGGTTCTTCCAGCTACTTGGATATACTGTATGCTGTATGTAGCTGCAGCTGGATACAGTCAAGTTCTTTTATCTATCATGTTGGAGGTTTGATCAGTATTCTTGTACAACAGATCTCTTTTCTGATGTTCAGGCCTTCAGTCAAATCCCTAGACATCCAAAAGGTGGTACAGAGAAGAGATCATCACTGTTTTTCTGAGATGACGACACCTTTTCTCTGGCAGATGATGCAAACCACTCAGTTATTATTTAGTTGGGGACTTTGAAACCACACTGAGAATGTGAATTCAGTTTAACAAACAAGAAGTAACTCTGCAACTTGGTATCAGTGTGTGCCCCGTTCCAATTAGTGTGCCAAGTAGCGCTTTTTCATATGCCACTTCTGCAAATATAACTTTATTTTCTCTGCAGAATCAGAGTTTTCAAAAAGTTAGCAGGGTCAGCAGGTGGCACAATTTAACATCTGAAACTTTTCAAGCACTTCCAACTGTATTTTTCAGTCAGCCCACACATTTTCTCTGGAGGATTTAAAGTTTTTTTTTTTTGTTTTTTTTTTTTTTCTTAACCGTCTCTTGTTCATTAGATACATTTTCATATATCCAGGGAAAAGGCGCTGTTAAACCACCACTCAACAACTGAGACAGCAGGAGTTTGTTAAAATGTTGGGGAGTTGTAATAGTAATTGGTGCTTAACAATGACACTACCAAATGTGTCGTGTGAAATCGGTCCAAGTCTGTCAGTAGAAAAGAGAAAGTGTCATAGCCTTAAGAATAGTTTGAATCACAATAGTAATTATAACAAATGCCTTAATATTTGTGTTACGTCCTGTGTTGCTGTGACTAAGGCTAAGTTCAGGCTGCAGAAAAATGTGGCCCAAATCTGATTTTTTTTTTTTTTTTTTTTTGTTCTTATATGTGACCTGTATCCGATCTGTTAAAGACAGTTTCAACAGCACACATCAGATTTTTTCCTAATCTGACCCAGGCCACTCTTATATGTGGTCCTAAATCTGATCATATCTGATATTTTACAATGTGACTTCAGTCAGAACTGCCAGGTTGCATTTATCTGACCTTCACGTCATTGAAATGCGACAAATGTCTCAATTTTGCGTCCTAGGAATGTCACTTCCGTAAACACTGTACATGCTTGCATGGTCACATATTACGTCAGGACCTCTTTTGTGCATGCGGGTCACTTCAGGGTCGCAGTCAGTTCATACTTAAAACTGATAGAAGTCACATTTAATGAGTAATATAAACTAGCACAATAAAAATTCTGATTTCACCAAAAGAATCTGAATTGTGCATTAAGACCTGCTGTCTGAACGTACGGTCGCCTTAAGTGTTGTCTGATTTGTTTCGCAGGTGGTGACGTTGTGGTACCGGCCTCCAGATGTGTTGTTTGGTGCTAAACTCTATTCTACCTCAATTGACATGTGGTCCGCTGGATGCATATTTGCAGGTTTGTTGTTTTGAATAGTCAGTGCCAATTTTGGAGCCAGAGATTGCAGAAAATTGAGAAAATAAAATAATCTTAATATATGCACGACACTTATCGAGGCGCTCGCTTTAAAAAATGGTCTGGATCAGCAGATATTCCAGATTTTAACTCATTTGAAGTGTTAATGTTGCTTGGAGAGGAAGAGCTGCCTGTATTTTGCACATATGAAACAATTTTCTCATTTTTGTTACTTTCACACATACACACATTTGCACTAACAATTGTTTTTGTGTTGTTCCTCCTCATAAGTAAGTAATAAAAATTAATTGTTTCAGAGTTGGCTAACGCTGGAAGGCCTTTATTCCCTGGCAATGATGTGGATGACCAGCTGAAAAGAATCTTCAGATATCTTTTTGCATTATTTGTAGATATCGACAAGATAGCAAGATAGGGGTCCTGTTTATTTGCTGTCTGAGATGCCGACACACGCACGCACACACGCACACAATATGGAGATGTGTTATTGATCGACTGTGATCAATGATTTACAAACAGTGGAGCTGAACAGGATGGATACATCACAGTGTTCTAGTTTTTCTTTAACCCTTCAGTACATTGTTGGGTACACCGACTGAAGAACAGTGGCAGACGATGACCAAACTTCCAGATTACAAGGTAAAATAAATTATTGATTTGACTAGTTTTCCCACAGGAAACCGAGTGTTAAAGTGACATTTTCCTGGCATTTTCACTGCATTACTCTGCACTGTCTGTGTTTCTGCCTGCAGCCATATCCCATGTATCCAGCCACCACCTCCCTGGTGAATGTGGTCCCCAAACTAAGTAGCACAGGCCGTGACCTTCTTCAGGTACGTAGGCCTTAGTTACTGCTCAGAGAGCTGTGTGCAACAGTAGCTGTGTTTCTAACAAGTGGTTTTTATTTTGCATTTTTGATTTCACATCCCTGAGGGGAAAAAGAAATAATACCAAAAAGGGGATGGAAAATAGTTAAGTTTATTTCAAGTTGGTAATAAAAATGAACAAAATAATCCTACATTTGTGGCTAGAAATAAAACAGATTTCAAGAAAATATGACAATTTATTATATGTAACATATGAAAATTTTATTTGCTTAGCTATTTTTGTGAATTGTTAATTGTCATTTTTTACAAAAATACACATGCATACACATTTATACAGACATGCAAAAAACACTTCTGAAGGTAACACAAAATGAATAAACAACAAAATAAATACATTGAACAAAAAAACCACAGGGTGCTTGGACAAGTCTTAAAAAGTATGACATTTTGAAATGCTGTTTTCCAGACCTCGTTGAATTTTAGAGTATGCTCAAAAGCACATAAACTTGTAAGATAAGGAATACACGAGGAAAGCATATAGAACACTTGATTTGATTTGGCTAACTGGTCTGTACTGGAATGATTCCAGTGAAACTTATCTGTGTGATATCCATGCGCTTTAGTGATTTTCATACATTTTGAAAATGTTTCTGTCCGTAAAGCATAATTTACAGCGAATTATGTATTCAGTCACTCATATATTTATTAAAATTAACTTTTCTACAACAAATGGGTAAACTCTTTACCAAAAAAAGTAGGCACATAAATATAAAAATACATGAAGTCATGGTCTTGGAGAAAAAAAATACCAGTTTTGAGAAAGTCTAGAATTTTTATTTGGATAAAGGGCAAGCACCCGGTAGTAAACATTTGAGTGTATGTTAATTATGTGTGTGTGTGTGTACCAGTAAAGATGCAGCTACATTGACATAGGTAAATGTGACGTTAGAACAGCAGTGAAACACCTGCATGTGTGGAAGGCTGCTGAGTCAAATATAAGACAGAGGATGTGACAAGCTGGGAAAGAGTTTAAAACATTTATATGATGCAGTCCTTCAGTTTGAGGGTCAGAAGCTGTCAGCCAGCTGCAGGTTTTATCAAATACCTCTGATTGTCGGCTTGAGGTTTGTATGATTTTGTGTGACATACAACGTGAAGATGATAAAGAGCACACTCTGGAGATGTGCATAAATTTTCCTTTTTCTTTTGCAAATTTTAACTTAAAAAAAACAAAAACAACTGCAATACACTTGAATGAAAACCCCCCTCATGTTTACCAGCTTTGATGCCTGTTTTTGTCAATGTGCAAATAGTAGAGTAGAAAGCAACATTTTCCCAGCAGTTGCTGTTTATTTGCTTTCTGAATCCTAACCATGTTTTTCTTTGATGTCATGCAGAACCTGTTGAAATGTAATCCTGTCCAGAGGATCTCTGCAGAGGAGGCCTTGCAGCACCCTTATTTTGCTGATTTCTGCCCACCGTAAAGGCAAAATCGCCTTTCACTGAACCTCAGCTAGCAGATCAATCATCCTTCACTCTGTTGGGTCATTAGGACCGCTCCCAACAAGGCAAATCCCTCACCGGTTTTCAGACGCGCTCCTGTATTTCATTCTGTTGTGCCTCAGTGTGGAACAAAGTCCTAGTGGCTCTGCGAGGGTTTAGGTTCTTTTATGTTGCAAGCCTGTTTAATTTGGTACATAACCTCCTCCTAGTAATTAGCTCTGAGTGGGAGAAGGCTGGAAGTGTTACACAGGATAATTTTTATACATGTAGAAATAGTAAACAAGAATGCCCCCTGCCTCGAACACTGAAATTAACTCCTGCTGTTTATTTTCGAGGTTTGCTTTAAATATTAATAATGACACATTCCCATTGACTCCAATTCTGAAAAATTTAACAGCACATGCTCTTGAAAGTACGACATTATTTACATCACAGCATTTTTAATGAACTTCATTGACAAAAGTCTTAATGTTGGGCACTTTCAGCCCCACCACGATGTGTAATTACCAACATTTGAATGAAGGTAGACTCATTTCATTCATTTATCGGACTTGACTGATCCCTGGGGCAGCTCGTGCTACACAGTCAAAAAATTAAAGATAAGCTGGAGCGACGTGCTCTGTTTGGGCTGAAAACAAAGAAACACTCTAAAAACTTTTAAGACTGAGTCACTGGTTCCCCTTTGTATGCTTTTCTTTTAGACCGCACCATATTTATATGTCACCTTTCACAACAACAATAGAACTTTTTGTCCCACTACCTATTGCAAGATTGTATAATGGCACCGAAAGCTAAGTTATAAGATTTTCTCAGGCTTTATTATTTTATTTTATTTTTTTTACTTTGTATTTGTCTTTTTGTGCACTTTGTAACGGACAGTTTTATTTGAAAATCTTATGTTATAGAATATGTTTTAACACTGACAGCCAGGATTATAACCAGTTATCAATAAATGGGCCAATATATATACATATATATGTTAATGACTAGTGGACCATTAGTGACAAGTTGCTGTTTTCATCTTTCTCACCATGTCTTTGCACCTTTCTGAGATGCTTTTGTAACAGTTAAGTTAGAGATGATCCACTCTTGATCTGTATTTTCATATGATTGTTTGGCACCATTAGCTGTTTCCATCGGGGTTATCAGTACATCAACATGGTGAACAGCTTACAGTGTTATTTATTTCAGATCATTACAGTGCTACGCAACCTATAAAAAGCCTGCATAATGAGTTGTGTTTGAAGTAGCTGTGATAAATAGGGACATATTTTCATTTTGCTGATGTAGGACCAGGTAATGGATGCATGTATTTATTAATAATGGAATGACTGCTCATTGTTTGCATTATTTTAAATGTAGCACAACATTTAGTACACAAAACTCTACTGAATGATTTCATCATGCTCACGTGTATAGCATTTAACAGGCTCTTTTTAGGATTTCAAATGTTTGAAGGTTGTGTGTGGATGAAGTTATGAGTAAAAAAAAAAACAAAACAAAAAAACAAAAATACATTTACTTCATACAACAGGATATTTTGGGCAAACTGCTGTA
Organism: Ostorhinchus rueppellii; assembly: GCA_030068375.1. NCBI lineage: Eukaryota > Metazoa > Chordata > Actinopteri > Kurtiformes > Apogonidae > Ostorhinchus > Ostorhinchus rueppellii. The sequence continues at coordinate 21,112,992 of JAQQZY010000010.1, read as the reverse complement.
GAGTAATTTTATACAGCTTCAGCTATAATTTTGAACGAAGAGTGGATTTTGCACTTTGCTAGTATCTTTACTTTTGTTGGTAGAACTTGGGACAAATATTGTTATTGATTTTTTTTTTTTTTTTGTATATAATAAGCCAATAAGACGCAGTATTCAGTAAAGTGGACATCAGTGCATCTGCTTTCCAGATTCAGAGTTCATTCTTCATCTTAAACACAGACATTGGTGCCATATGGTTCATTTAGTAGCTTCTGGGACATTTTGATTGAGTCACATGATCCACAGCAAATAAAATGTACCTCATTTCCATAAAAAAGTACATGTAATTTTTTTTTTTTGTCTTAAAGGAGTTTTTTTTTTTTTTTTTTTTTTAACCCACCTGGCAAAAAAACTAAAAAATCCCCAACTGGATTTAATTCACATTCTTCCACGACAAGGTAATTACTGTAGCGATTAATTTGTTTAATCTACAACAGATTCTTTAACGGATGCAGTGAGTAGCTTCTCATTTCTTAAACAACCGTTAATTTCATCTAAAGCAGGAGTGTCAAACTCATCTTAGTTCAGGGGCCACATATGATCTGAAGGTGGCCAAACGGTAAAATAATAACATAATGTATAAATAATGTCAATCCCAAGCGTTTCATGTCTAGCTTCTATGTTTTCGAGCACAGGTGTCAAACATGCGGCCTGGGGGTCAAATCTGACCCGCCAAAGGGTCTAGTCTGGCCCTTGGGATAAATTTGTGAAATGCAAAAATATATATTAACATAATAACAGTGATTTTTAGTTCAGGTTCTACATTCAGACCAATTCAATCTCAAGTGGGTCAGAAAAGTAAAATACTACCAGAGTAACGCCACATTTTTCTCTTTGTAAATCTAAATAATTTCACAAAAATGTAAATAATCTGAACAAATATAAAGAACCTGAAATGTCTTAAGAAAAGTTACTGCAATTTTAACAATATTCTTCCTGTTGTTAAATGTTTTGTGTATTTGTAGATCCACTGTGTCTGTAAGTTATAGTAACTGATAAACTGAAGCATAATATTGTTAAAATTACACTTATATTTTCAGTTAATGTTATTCGCATTGTTTGAAAGGAGAGTTTGTAGACGTAAATATTTTCATTATTTAATTGTATTTTTTTTTCACTCTAAAATGCAGAGGAAAGTTTGGAGTTGATATTATTTATGTATTATGTTATTTCACTGATTTTGCCAACTTCAGACCAAATTTTGTTGCATGTGGCTCCTGAACTAAAATGAGTTTGACACCCCTGTTTTAGAGTGAAAAAAGTAAAGTTATATTTTAAAGTTAACATCATTAAAAAATGTGAATAACATGAACCATGAACAAAATTAAATTTAAGAATAAAAAGTGCACTTTTAACAGTTTATACCAGTATTATTCCTTTGATTCTCATTTTCACGTTCATTACAACTTACAGATCACACAAAACATTCAGTACCATTTATTGTTAAAATTGCACTTAATTCTCTTAAGATATTTCAGGTTCATATTTGTTCAGGTCATTCACATTTTTTGTGAGAGGACAGTTTGTAAATGTAAACATGTTTGTGTAATTTTACTTTTTTACACTAAAAAAGAAAAAAAATGGAATTGTGATTGATTATTTATTTATAGATTATGTTTGTCATTTACTCGTCTGGTCCATTTGAGATTGAATCGGGCTGAATTTGACTCCTGAACGAAAAATGACTAATATCTTAAGTTACATTTTTTGCATTTACAAATTCATCCCACAGGCCATATTGGATCTTTGGCGGGCCGGTTTTGGCCCACGGGCCGTATGTTTGACACGTATGATCTAAAGCATAAAGATGGGACTGTGTATCGGTGGGAAAAGGTCATGTGGTCGGATAAGTCCAGATTGATCCTGTTCCAGAGGGATGGGCGCATCAGGGTGAGAAGAGAGACAGATGAAGTGATTACCCATCATGCCTAGTGTTTTGATCTGCTGCTCCTGTTGGTCAGGTGTGGGTTTGCCAGTGTTATGTGTCAGTTAAGTGACACTGGATAGCATGATTAAAACAATGGCATGATGAATGGGAGTCATTTTGGTCAGCCAGTGTATATTTACTCTGTTCAGACCCACCGTGGCTCTGCTATTATTCTGAAATTACTGTATAATCTCTTTTGTGCGACCAAATTACTGAGTTACATATCAGCTCACAGAGCAGAGGAGCACACACATTTAATCTATAGACAATGGCAGGGTTTTTTTCCTGTCAGTTTATATACAGACTAAAGAGCAGAACACATTTAATATAATTCCACATGACCAACACATTAACTTCAGACTTCAGCTCTCCCTGCAGATGAATTCTCCTCTTTAATATAGGAACAAATTGCGTTCCCTCTGCACTAAACGTTCATTCATGGTCCAGTTATTATTAGCACTTCTGAGATTCTATCACCCCTCACGCACGCCATCCTCCACAGTAAATGGGTTTAACTAAAAACATAAGGGGTGTCAGGCACAATAAGCCCCGCCCCTTGCACTTATTTTGGGATTGATTCTGCTGATGTCAGCATATCAATCGCCTCCATATATGTGCTGAGTATGAAGTAAATGAAAACAAAATGGATGTTTTTAGGCATTTGATTTTTCACCCATTATAAGTACACAGGAGAGAAAAAAAATATTTAAAAAAAATTCATAATAAAGTTAAACCTTGACCTAATTTTCCCGAAATGTAATGACATCTATTTTAGGTAAGTGGCAATCTATAAACCCAATTTGGTATGAATTCAAGCAATAGTTTTGCTGCTAGAATGTTAAACAAAAACAGTACCCATTGCCTTCCCTTTGGGGTGTGGTAACAAAACACTATATTAATGCAAATGGGATAAATATGCAGAACACCGAACCTTTAAGGCTCACAGGAGGAAACTGTTCACAAATACATTAAAAATATGATCACCAGAAGGTTCACTTAGTAGCTTTTCTTTGTCAGCTTGTCCATAGGTTTGATTCAAGACACCATTCCACAACGTTTTGAAGTGTATTAACTATTTAATGTACAGATCAGAGTTAAAATCACATATCTACAATCAAATGCACATAGAGCATGTAGCGCCAGATGAAGCAAGGCCAATTCCCCAGATGTGTGTACATGTGGAAATCTCGATGCTACCTGTAAGAACCAGTCTTAAAGGCACACACTGTTTCACTTTGAGCCACACTGTGCACTGTGTGTTTGTTTAATCTGTACAAATTGCCAAAAGACATTGCAGTTTTTCCCATTAGTCTGCGTAATAACCTTTTAGAGAGTATTGCACATTCCCACGCCTGGTTTTTGAAGAGGCTTTGTGATCAGACAGACAGATCCGGGATATTTTACCACTTGAGTGGAGAACACCATTTTGGTTCATCTGGCTGCAAAGTACATTTGGACGATACAAAGTGAATAGCATGGGCTCATAGTACATTGAGAGACCAGAGATAATAGGAATACACAATGGTCATGCACGGAAGAAAGCAGTTGATGCTGCTGTAAATGATTAACTAAGAAGGTTAAATCTAAGTGTTCGGTGGCAGAAATCTAGAGATTACTGTTATCTACTTGGCTGTAACTATATGGGGAATATCAATTGAGGGCTATTTAAGGACGAGTAATACTGTAGTTTGTGCCAGTTCAGGTACACTCTGCTGTTCTTTGACTGATAGTAAGGCAGGGGGTGGGGGTAGAGAGGTAAGGACTTCTTTTTTGTTGTTTTTTTTTGTTGTTTATACAAATCCTACCTCCACAGTTTGCAGTAAACCCTGGGTCGGACATGTTTTCTGCTCATAAGTCCAACAAAAGACACACACTCAAAAATCACAGCAATGCAGCATCATCAGAATAGCATCATCGTGTAACTTGAATTGGCATTTTGTGTCACTTTATGCATCTGGTTCATGAGTTACTATACAATTATCATATCATACATCTGTGTTGCATTTGGCAGCTGTTCAGTCTATGTCCGTTCCAGCTGTGTGAACACGCCATGAATTGAAAATGGGAACCCCAAACCATATTATTTTAGATGTCAATTTGATAGCAGTGGTGTCGGACTCAGCGCAGTTATTGCTCTTGACACAAAGCCACTGATTCACCTTTTTTTTTTTTTTCCTTTTCCTGAAAGTTAAATTTCCATTTGGATAAAGTCTCTTCGCATGGTGTTCTCTCTGGGCTCTTCGTGGTGTATGTTCTTATTCCTGATAATGCTGGAGCACACACACACACACTCGCACACACTCTCTCTCTCACACACACACACTACTTTATAGAGTTAAAACTAGAGCCGTAAAGGTAGTTACAACCATAGACGCCCGGTCATTGGCTTTCGAGTGATGGCTGATCTCCAGGGGTTTGTGCTTCACATCAACAGTCATCTAATACACAGACAACAGGGTAATAAAGCTACAGTGTTATGAACACCACTTAATTAATTGGCATTATACTCAAAAGTCACTTTAAAAAAAGCAGACTGTCTGAATTTTCTGATACTGTGGATATGGAAGTGCACCTACAAGTATGCAACTGTAGTGTCAAGGATTTAAGTAACAGTGAACATTAACAAGAGAGGAAGTAGACCGACACGAAGATAAGAAGGAAAGTTGTGTATGTGAGTAAGATGGGTAAATATAGAGTTTATTATATTTGAGCATTTATACATCACAAACTGGTATTTGTGACTTATTACATGTTCTGTAGTAATAATAATAAGAATAATCATAATAATAAGAGGATACAGTGGTGAAATTGTACAATGCATTTCTGTTAGAAATCAACTGAGGTGAACCGGGCTGAGGTGCGTGGTCTCGATGTTTTGAGGCAATTCTCTTATACCTATAATAAAGTCTATTGAATTGTCAGTTCTGTTGTAATCCCCAGAAACTCAAAGACACTTACGGCCCACCCACGTAGAAACTCCAAAACTCCTTCTGGTGCAAAACAGATGAAGAAACATTTTTTAATCTCTCTCTCTATATATATTTCTATGTATATATATACTGTATTTGACAAATGTGTCACATGAGCAGTATAGAATTTCTTAATGGCATTTGATTGTGGGTATTTACAAATTTCTGTCAAGTTTAGGAATGTCTCCAACAAGCCTTTAAACTCTACTGACGTGTGTTCAATAGAGAATAGATTACTATCACAGGGGTTTGTGCTGATGAACACCTTTAAGACACTGTAATGAAAAAGAAAAGAAGAAGGCAGAGGAAAACCTCACTTTTCTGTTCTATCAAACTGATCCAATCGGCCGACGTTCACAGCAGTTTTTGTGACCGTCAGCGCAGTAATACCGTCCCCAAAATGGAAACATTAATGAAAAATTAGAATGTTAGCTATATAAAGTTAGAAAGATACAGTCAACAAGCTTTTTTTCCTCCCATCTTTTCTTTTTTTTGATCTATAATATATGTAACAAAAACATCCAATCCAGCTGTTTCTGTTGTCCAGGAATCCATGTAAAATAAAACTTGCATATATACAAATAATCAAATTCCACATCAGTTTGCAAATTGAATGTGCACAGTTCTCGAATCGACGAGGCCGCTCAAAGCCTCGTACTAGCAAAAGGCAATGACAAAACACTAGTGTAGTGTTTCGATTCAGGTACGAGCAGCTCTTACAATCAATCATCGTTTGAAAGAAAGGCTCTCCCTGTTCTAATGTTGCCTTCATGTGCTATGGGGCTTCTGGGAAATCCTACTAACGCCCCTTCATGTCATATTTTCCGCTGGTGAACTGAACTTTTCAACACGGCAGAGAGTGAGGGATTAATTGTGAATGATAAACACTGCTTTTTATTAATGTTTTGCTGATGTAAGATGATGATTTTGCACATATGTAGTTTACACAATTTGCAAAAAAAAACTATTTAAAAAAAAGTGGAATTTGCACGTTCTCTCCATGTGTGTGGGTTCTCTCCAAAGACATGCTGGTTAAGCTAAATTACCCATAGGTGGGAATGTCAGCTTTTCCATTGGACATCTGTGCAAAACTTTACTGATATTTACTCAATTTAAATAAATAAATAAAAAACAGGAGTATGCAATGTTGGTTTTTCAATTAAATCACAAATGCGATGATTTCTTTATTTATTATTGCGAGATGACACGAGAAGTCACTCCATCAACATGGCAACCAAAATAAATATGTTGATTTACAGGTATATTCATTATTATCATATTTACCCCTCTGTCCTGTACTAAATTAAAAAAATGATTCCATTTCCTGGTGTGTCTGCATGTTTCTTTTAAAACTCTAATTCTTCGCTTGTCAACATCCATTTTTTTAAATTCACGTGATTCTAGTTGCAGAAAAAGGTTTTTCCATTGCAGTTTTGCATGATATACCTACTGCACTATGACTGAAAAACCACCTCTTACCAGCGCAAAAACTTTGCATCAAATAATGAGTTATAGCAAAATTGTAGTTTCTCCATTCGGCAAATTTTTATGAGCAACTTATATTCACGCAATTTGAGGGTCAGTGGAAAAGCGAGTAGTAATCAGTTGTTCGTCTCTATGTATGTCAGAGTATACATGTTTCTGCAACCTTCTCAAGGATAAAATTCAGAAGAATGAATAAAAAAAATGAATTAACACATTCAAAACTGTTTTACCCACACTGCAAATAAAAAAAGGGGGTGTCTAAAAACAAGATAAAAACACTAAATCTGAGGAAAAAGGTCCTCAAAACAAGTGAAACATCTGCCCATGCAGCAAGATAATTTCACTCGACAAGATTTCTTGAATTAACACAGTTAAATCTAGAAATAAGCATGTCTACAAGTGTATGAACACTTAAAATAAGAACTTTTAAAACAAGATCAATTATCTAACACTTCTAAATCTAAGTTTTTATAATTTGCAGTGCAAGTCGCAGGTCATGATAAATTGTGTCAGCCATGTTTAATTTCACGACAGCAACAAACATAACGCTCTAGTAGTAGAATTCACAGGTGGAAAGGATGATCTTCCCGATAGCACTTGAAGGCAGCATTACTGGTGACAGGTTTAAGGTCACTCGATACAGCATTTGTTAACACTGAGGAGAAACTGCAACGCTACACATAACCAACCCACATGTAGATTCTTATTTTTTTATCCTCTTGATTGATGCACGGCAAAAACTAGCACAATAGTAGCACATCTCAGTACAGTTCAGAACCCTTTTTTGGACACATATCGGATTGTATACTCTAAAGTGACTGGATAAAGCCCACAAAATGAAACATGAAGAAATTAACATGAATGCCTTGACATGGCAGTTAAACCTGAGTTCTGTTTTGGAAGTTATCTCTCTGTTTTTTGTTGTTGTGATGATAGTATTCTATTTCTATTCAGGCATTGATAAATTCTACTATGCTTTTTTGAGTATACACTCAACCCTTTTGTCTGAAGATACATAAATTATTTCACAGTTTGCTGTCAGTCCCCCAGATGTGCCACCCCCCCAGCCCCTACATTTTTATGTTGTCAACAAGCGAACTCCTCGAAGTTGGCTAGAGTCGGGTGACGAGGTAACATGTTCGGCGTGAATCCGAGACTGTCCGAGTGACTCCTGAGGGTGTCACAGGTGCTCTGCAAAACAAAAAGGGAAGGAAAGGAGGGAAGACGAGTTCAACCGGATTAAGGGAGGGGGTGATGAAGGAAGGGATGTAGGAGGGATGAGTGCCACAGGTAAAATGAAAGCAATCAGACAGAGCAACGGAGAAGAGATGGGTGGAGGAAAGTAAAAACCAAGATAAAATGAGGCCAGACAGAAAGAAATCATGAGGTTTTTTTAGCACGTTAGACACAAAAATAGAGTATTTTGGAGGACGATGAGTGACAGAAACATATGTTGAGGATGATGAGGTAATGAATACAACAGATTTGGAAGTTCCAAGATCAGCCACGTTGCATATGTTTCACAGAATAGAGAGAGAGAAAGAAAATCCAGAGAAGGGGGGAAGGGGGGGTGGGGGGTGGGGGGGAATAGATGAATGAAAGGAGGGAGAAGAGAAAAGAAACAGCATATTTTTAGTCCTGATTTTACACTAGCATGTTCAAGTCCTACAGGTATGGAAGCTGAAAACATCCACACATGCCTGCATTTTTCCTGTAGCCTCTGTGCAAAGGTGCTGGATTGAGTACACTACTGCCGATATGTGGATTACACCTGGTGATAGGCGGGGGGGGGGGGGGGGGGGGGGGGGGGGGGGGGGGGGGGGGGGGGGGGGGG
>JAQQZY010000010.1:21074095-21094616 GCA_030068375.1 Ostorhinchus rueppellii | reverse complement strand
AAAGGCATATGAGCCACTTCATGCCCCGCCCCCTCCAGGTTATTGGCTGTGCTGCTCTGTCCTGTTCAACCAACAACGGAACATTTTAGGTAATCGGGTGGAAGTTTAGACATATTTTCAGTTTTTACTACAACCACTGCTGCTGATAAATAACAGTGGCGTAACCTGAGAAATGTTCATCAGAAGTCTTGACCTTATATGCGCAAATGTTGTGACGCAACTAGTTATAGAGGTAACAAATTAAGAAGGAATTAAAACAAGTTGCAGAAATCCACTTGATTTTTGCCAAAATGAAAATAAAGATAGCTTTGCAGCACCTGGAGGGTTCAAATTCAGACTTTATAAACTATTAGGGTCCAAATACACAAATAAAGGTGGGTGCTTCTATGAAACTGGGTTAATTTTGGCACCGGGAACTTTGCCAACCTTTTTAGACCCTTTAATAAATGAGAAATTTAGACATATTTCTGCCCAGGATGTACCTAATGATGACCTCAGATAAATGCAAAAAAAAAAAATTACACTCTTGCTCTGAGTCATCCCTAAATTAATTAATTTTTAATCAAATATTGGGGCCAAAAATAGGACCAAAACTGGGACAGGAAATGCTACCTATAGGTGTCAGTGCATTTGATCTGGAAAACATGGCTATAAATAAAGACACCGTGTTAAATTTGATGATCCTAGTGGTTTTTCTACCTCAGACATGCAGGTTTTTCATGAATCAGCAGTCTCATTCCAGGTTTCGTGTGTAACTCATCGAGTCCATGCACATTACACACGGAAACTGCCCGGTTAAACACATGTGAATCATGAGTTATTTTGCAACAGCAGCCATTTTTGTGAAACACTCTGCCTTACAGAGTGCAGTATAATTTTCATGTCCTTTTTACCATGTTACATGCAGATTTTTGTATTAAAAATAATATAAGAAAATAAAAAAGGGGTTTATCTAAAAGAAAAAGCTCCTCTTTCATCTCAATAAATTTTTATTGTTAAAATAGACCCAAAGATATGAGCATTTTCTGTTTCATGTGGGATTCCCCCATTTTCAAACTGTATATTTGTTTTGTTGCTGCTCAATAAACAAATGATTAAAAAAAAATAGACCTAAAGTGCTTCCAGACTTGCTTCACAACATTAGTTTTCATATGGTTTTAATTTTTAGCCCCTGTGTCCTGTTTTTAGGGACCTTTTTCATAAAAGCACACAGGTACCAAAGACTAATAAAAGTGTGTTTAGCACAATATGACCCCTTTAAACTTACCGAGGAGCCCTGCTATTTCATAGGCCTTTTTCTGCTCGATCTTCTCATAATTCAGAGCTTCGAAGAAGATGTCCATGACCAAAATATTTTCACTAAAAAAATGACAGAGGAGCACACTGACATGGTTGATTCTGTAATATAATAACACTCACAAACATCAAAGACTGCCTAAATTGTGGCTCAGATCTTAACTATCTTTCATTATTGTTACATTGAAGGTGAACGATGGAGACCAAAGTCATGCTATGTCACAGTACATCCATAAACAACAGAAAAAAACAAGCCCTCGTCTATATAACCGACTGCTTCTGAATAATACTTACCCAATATATTGCTCAGTTTTGTTGAATTTCTTAGCCAGATATTTAGCAGATGCCTTACTGGGGATCTTAACCATGGACAGCTCCTTGCCATAGCGAGTCATGTTGCAGGGGGTCTGACAGACACAGTAATCGTTGTCTTTCTCAACCAAAAAGTCTGTGGATGATCAAAGTCATTCAAAATAGTGTGATCAAAGAAGCCTGTAGACAGAGGCTCTAAGTTTCAGCTAAAATTATCTCTGCACACAAACAGAAAAACTACATTCGCTGCCATCGTTCACTTTCCATGAAAGCAAATAATGACTGAAGCTATAATACAGAGGAGGTAAAAAAAAGAAGTATCTACGGGATTTATTTAATATCAACCAAGCATAGACACACCACATATCTTCTTAATGGAATTTTAAAATAATCATTTACTTTATTATTTTTGCTTCAGCGCTATGTGAGATTAAAGTAATGCCATATTAATGCTACAGACGTATAATCAAAACGGTGCGATAGTTTCATGATACAGCTGCTGCACACTTGCTTGAATTCATACATTAATGCAAAGCTATCAAAGTAAATCATATTTATGCATTCGGGGCGTAAGCTCACCTAAAGCCGGATCTGCACAGTCTTTGTACTGCTCAGGTGTGCAAACTGTTGAGGTCCCTGTCACGAATAAGATAAAAGTGAAAATAATATTAAGAAAGTAAATAAAAGAACAATTGGCTACGGACAGATTTATACACAGGTGAAGTCGGTGTGATGTCGTACCGGGCATGTGAACCATCCTGCAGTTACAGTTCTCCAACAGGTAACGAGTTTCACAGTCAATGCGGCAGGCGGTGATGCTGTAGGTGGAGAAGTACTCAGAGTCTATGGGAGTAGACTTGCAATCTCCCCAAGGCGGAGGGAGGTACTGAAGCTGAAAGAGCGAACAGCATGGTTTCCCTCAGTATATCACGCACGCAGGATTACAACAAATAACACAATTCAAGCCCAGAACAGCAGAGGTACAAAAGAGGAAGGCAAGCTGACAAAACCCAAAAGAAATGTCTCAAACACACGCAAAAAATAGAAAAGCATTTAAATGGAAATGTGCACTACCGGCACAAGATGTCTGGTCAATCAGGCCATTGTTATTGCTCATGTGTAGCGGCAAGCAGACATCATGCAGAACATTACTGATGCAGGTCTAGTCCCCGGTAGGAAGCAGAGTACCATGGGAATAGAGACAGGCTCAACAGAAATCTGTAAAATATGTACTTTCAGACAGGACACCACAATCAATGGACAAATTTTACAAAATCAGCCTTGAGAACAGAACTCGGAACAGGAAACAAGTGCACAGTTTTCATATAAATCACAAGACACACAGTAATACAAAGAGTCACATCCTATTTTATGGTAAATATTTGATGAACGTCTACTCTCTGAAAGCCTATTTAAGTGCTCCAGTTCTTGAATAACTGTTTATATTCACATGAGCTCATGAGAGTAATTACAAGTACCCAAGCTGCACGGACCTGTGAGTTTCAGAATGAAGTGCAGAAGTCTAGAGTCTGTCTGCAGTCTCATTAGAGGTAAAACTCTCATTAAAAGGTGAATTGCAGGTCATCGCATTTATGAGTAACTCTGGGAATTCTAAATGAATCCACTAATTAGGAATACTTAATGCCTGAATTTTAAGATTTCGACTCATGCTAAATATTAAACCCACGGTGCTCGTCTTATAACCGCAGTAATGTGCTCAGTGTGCTTTAAACCAACTCCTTTTTAGTTAACACACTGACATTTAACCACCAAAAGCACTTTTACTTTACCCTTTAAAAGTCTTGTTTACAGCGATTTATGTTAATGAATGGCTACTGCTCATTTCTATGACAAAAATGAACACGTTATTTATGAGGAGCATGGGCGCCTGAGCATTTGAGCGTATCGTTTCTAATTACAGTGAGAGCTAGCCAACAATCAATGCCGGGGGCTTTTTCGACGACGAACCTCACGGAGAAACGGTGCCGTTACCGTCACATTAGAGTTCACTGGAGTCCCCGATCCCATCCACCAGGTTTAACCAAGCTACCTCTGGCAATCTGATGGTCATTTAGTCAATAAAAAGTGACAGAAGATAGAGGGCAATTCACTGAAAAGAGGACTTCAACTGGCAAACATGATTAAGCCTTTATTGAACTCCATTTCCAGCCTACAGACTCTCATAACTAGAGTCACGGAGATAAAATCTTGCTGCTGTTAATGCTCGACTCCAAACTGTTGCCAGAGTCCTCATGGGCAATAGAAGCTAATATATCACATTGGCGCGCCTCTAGATGACATTAAGTAGCAGGCCAGTGGACCAACCCAACACATAAAAGCAAAAGAAACGTAAAATGTTAACAGAACTGTCCATGGTAGTGAAAGGGTTAAGCCAAACACCAGCTTGGATGAAGACACAGACTCATATGAATGGCTTAAGCAGGAACAGAAGACATTATCTGCTCATCGTTGGTAATTATCACACACAAAAGACAAAGATGATTCACTGGGACTGCAAATGTTACATGTTGTTGCTTCAGCCACACAGAGGGGGGGGAGCACATGGGTCCATTCCTCAGGGAGGGGGAACCAGCAGATGAAAGTGTAGAGGAACATTGTGATGAGTATGTGGCTATTTGACAATAATACAAAACTTTGTGGCATGCAGCAAGCCCAGACACTCATACGCTACCCTCTGCTCTTGAGTGGAAACGAACGTTTGGAAGCCGGGGGCGACCCCAAAGCCCAGTTCATGGAGGAAAGGAGGCTCTGACTGAGTGTGAAGCTGTACCTTTATGCCGGCCTCATACGACGTCTCATCTAGGTAAGGGATGAGGGAACACAGCCCACATCATTACACAGTAAGGGATAGAATCTGATCACCCCTCTGATCAGACAGCCTGCGTGGTTTCATAAATTAAAATCAAAAACGGCTAACAGCGGCAGGTGGAAACTCTGCGGCACTGCTGCGTTTTCATTCAGCCATTCTTTTCTCACTGGGTGTTCACAGAAATACAGTTCACCTCAAACTAATACATAATCCAGGTCTAAAATTTGGTGGTGCCTCAGTGGGCATACAAGTCAAAATCACCTATTAAAATTCAATTCCGTGACAGCATCTTTACAAATGGAAAAGCCTTGAAATCATAAGTGCTTCATTCAGCTGTCTATTATCATCTTGAGAACAGTGTCACTGTACCCATTGGAGGCTGACGAAAATTAATGCTGGCCAGACTTTAATGACAGTCTAATTAATTCAGCACATCTTTTAGGTCGTAAACATGTCTTTTAGCTGTCACTGGTGTGGGCGCACCCGTCATGATTATAAATGATAAACCGTGCACTCAGCATTCTGGGGAAACTTTTATGATGGTGATTAATAGGTCAGATTTCACATTTGGAAATGGCTGAATGATGGTACAGTCGGACAATCTCACAACATTTGTGGGAAGAAAAAAGAGACAGAGGAAGAGAGACATTACATGTTTTAAAACAGCATCTCAAAACAGTAAAATTTGCCATCTTTGTGGTGTCCAAGTGTCTGCTTTTATTTTTCCCTGCGTCAATCATCCCATGGTATTTTGCTAAAACAAAAGGTGGAAGATTCATCAGAAGAAAAGGAAGATGATTTATGTCACCTCGATGGAGCGACCAAGGCCATTAACTTCAGGAGCAAAATCATTAAAATTAGGCTCAATTAATTGCTAAAGTAATGACTTTGATTTACTGCTGGAGTACTTCACATGGACTGAGTATGTGTTAGATATTTTAATGAGCCTGCCACACAATGCAAAAACATACATGCTTTCAAAGGCAACGGCTGTAAAATCCTAAAATCCACAGTTGTTACAGAGCCATCATTTTCTTTGAGCTGTGGCCTCTGCAGACTATCTGCATTTTCTGCTACTGTTTCATTTCACAAGTCAAAGTGTTTAGTTAATGTAATTCCAGTGTCGACAAAAGAAACACAATATGAATGTTGTCCTGGCAACATCAGATAACTGCTGTAAAGTTTGTTATATTTAAATAAAAAGTCTGCATTAGCTCTGCGTTTTGACCTTGCACAAAATCTCACCAATCAGTTCAGGCTTAACTATAGTTATTACTTTTCATCCTTCACTGAATGCAATGAAGGGATCGCAATGAAGTTGAGGCCTAAAAGCTAATTTTCTTCAGTCAACAAACCAGCCGCAGGCTTCTCTGGTTCTCCTGATATTGTTGCACCCAAAGACTCATTTCACTGCCTCCTTAAATCACAATGAATTTTCAAATATATTCTCATTTAAGTCATGGGTGCGCCTCTGAACCTGACGATGAATACATTAAGTGTGTTGAAAGGAGATAATACGACACCAGGTGCACCAGGCATCTTTTAATACCTCAGTTTGACATCAAATGTGTTCTGACCCCACAAAATAAAACACACCCTGAGTGGGAGCCCTCACAGGTCAGCTACACACACCGGAGCGAGTCTTGAAAGCAGCTTGTCTTTGATAGTTTCGTATATATATTATTCAGTAAAATATTCAATAGAACTGCAACAATTACTTTTAACGGTGTTCCTTTAGAAGAATTTTGACCTGATTTATGTTTTATTGTGAATTTTTAAAATTTCTTGTTAATGTTGTGATCCTTACAGCCTGTTTACGGCATCGCTCGGATTCCTATGAGCCGTTCTCATGGTCTGCCATCGCTTTGAATACACCGCTACAGGCAGTTTTCGGTTTTCAAATGGCTCTATTTTTTTCACAGGCTAAAAGAAATGAAAGCTCAATATGAAAAAGTAAAACAAACACTCTGAGCTGCCAGATATTTTTGCATGCTGTGAAGTCTGTGTTTCTTCTGGCTCTGATAAGCACAGTATGCTTGTGTGGTTGCATCCAGTCATTATTTGGCCCAGTTCTATCAATATTCCTTGGCTACTATAACTCCTCACTTCCATTAACTGTGAAGAATCATTCGGGTATTTTTTATCACACCTTGTCTGCACATTTCCCCACACAAAGTAAATCAAAGATCTGATTTTGCTCCAGGGCTTACTGACACAGTGGTAATGGGCAGAGGGGGGTTTCGGGGACCGACACAGAATGGCGCAGAGCAACAAAAGAATAAAATGGTGAGGTTGTGGTTGGAGGGGAGGAGGCTGAACAGTAGTAGGTACCAGTTGCTGCTGACATGACACAAAAGTTTGAAAACCAGGGGCCACACCAAACCCCAGTTGGTCAATGAAAGGCGGCTCGTCCTGGCTGTGGATTTGAACCTTGATGCCTGCTTCGTAGGAGGTCTCATCTGTGGATAT
Source organism: Ostorhinchus rueppellii (assembly GCA_030068375.1). NCBI lineage: Eukaryota > Metazoa > Chordata > Actinopteri > Kurtiformes > Apogonidae > Ostorhinchus > Ostorhinchus rueppellii. Next base: position 21,087,709 of record JAQQZY010000010.1, on the reverse strand, counting down.
AGCATGCCAGAAAATGTAACAACAAGTCTGGTCGCAATACTGTTTGGCTCTTAATCGTCTACTGGCAGTGCACTGTCGAACAGCTCTATTTGAAAGAAGCCAAAAATTCTGAAATACAAGCAAACTGTCTTGTACTAATCAGAAAAATAAACATTGAGGTAAGCACGCTTTACTAGGCTAAAAGTAGAATAAAGGTTTATGCAATAAAAAAATAGAAGAAAAAAATGCCAACATTAAATCACCTTGTAATTTTTGCAATATATTACAATATATTGTTAAGAGGTCTTGCTAAAAAACAACAACAACAACAAATAAATAAAAAGGTTTCTATTTTGGCGAAATATTATGAAAACCACTCTCCTAGCTTGTTACCGGTTAAATCTGTTTAATTCCATATAATCATCCTGGATGGGTTTTGTTCCTCAACATTAACTTGAACATTTAAAGTAATAAGACACCCAAACATGAAATTAAGTCAGTCTCAGTCACCCCCAGAGTTAGAACAGTGGGAAAAAAAAAACATTAAAATTCGTCCAGGCATTGTCCTGCTTTAGGACCAGCGCTTTTAGCTTTAGCTTAGCGCAGTTGCTGTAAACCAAGGGTGTCAGTTAGCATGTCCTCTGAAAAAAGTGACCGAGACATCTACATTTTTTTCTAAATATATCTTGGGAGCCGTGTGCTCAGAACGAGTTCAAATCATAATGCAAAATCCAACGAGGCTATTACCTGGGCAGAGATTTACTTGGAACTATATTCGGCCTCATCACAGGCAAAGCACTGCTAGATAGGAGCAAAGTTCTCATGTAGCACTTGAAAACCCCCAACTTCCATTAATACACCGGTGTGGATACGTGGAAACGGTAAAAGGTGCTGCGCGAGAACTTTGCGCCTATGTAGCAGCCCCCAAAATATATTTAGAAAAAAATGTAGATGTCTCTCACTTTTTTTTGGAGGACATGCTAACTGACACCCTTGGTTTACAGCAACTGTGCTAAGCTAAAGCTAAAAGCGCTGCTCCTAAAGCAGGACAATCCCTGGATGGATTTTAATCATTTTTTCCCCACTGTTCTAACACTGGGAATGAACAAGACTGACTTAATTTCATGTTTGGGTGTCTTATTCCTTTAATACTTAACCAATTAGACAGGTGTTCCTCTTAAAATCCAAATCCAGAGACAGCGTTTTACTTTCTTTGAATCCCTTGGTTGCAGGAATATACAAGAAAAATATATTAAAAAATCAGCGGCTAAAGTCAATATCAGAGAGTTCCTCATATGCAAGAGCTGTGGACCACCATAAAACAAATTTACAACCCAAGATTTACTACATATAATATACTTTATGGTTGTAGGGTAATATGATGCTGTTGTTCGCTATAAATTGCAGTCAATTAGTCAATGAATGCAATTAATCAAATGTGATCTAAGTTCTAGATCCACAGAAACATACATGGGTTATATACTGAGCATATTCAGGTCGTGAATCAATTCTGTGCAGCGGATCGACGAAGCAGTAAAATAAATGATTAGATCAGAAAACATCTCCAGCTTGTTTCTTTGGTGTTTTATAGTGATACATCTATGAAAAAAAAACACTAAAGGGATTTTCAGTGTCCCAAAAGGATGGAGAGATTAAAAAATGGTTATAAAGAAGTTAAAAATGTCAATATAAATGTCAAAAAGTTGCACTGACCTGTTTCTCCCCACACAGGCAGGTACTCATCCTGCTGGATATCCAACATGATCTCCAAGCCGTTCCCTGTGCCACCTTTTAACGTGGTCAGCAGCGGGTTGCCATCCAGTCCCGAGTTGAAAGTGTAGCATTTGCCGTATCGTGTGTAAATCTGCAACAGGGGAAAAAAAAAAGAAAAAAGAACAGAGACGACAACAGGTGTGTAAATAAAAAGTCAAAGCCGTTCTATGGCGCTGTGGTAATAAGCAGCCCTGCAGGAGATGTATTACATGTCAGTCTGTAATTGTGCTGGACAGGTAATCAGTGCCGAGGGTTGGAGATCATCAGAAAACACAGTACAGGCTTTAAACAGGCACCTGGCACCTGATTTGAGGAATTAATGAGTGTTCCTGAGCAGCAGCAGCAGCTATCAATCTTTAACCAATTTCACTCCAAATTTCCCCTGAGTAATTCAGTGTGAATGTACGGTTTTGCCATCATTAAATGAGAAACATCTGACATGGAGGCTCTTTGGACCCACAAACAAACTCTAAATTTGGTTTGTAAAAGACATTTCTGTACCTTGCCTTACAAACTTGTTTAGAGACGGAACCTGTGCCGGTAAAGCTCAGTGGTACTTAACATGTACGATCACTACCGTAGAGCATACCTCGGTTTAATTAACGCAGTTGTCATATAAATATATTTGAGCTCTTGCTTCAGTGATCAGAGCTTAAAAGCTTAACATTTTTTAACAGAATTATCCCCGTAACTGGAATATTCTCATCCTCTTTTTGAAACATGTGAAATTTCTGATTCCTCACTCATTTCATGTTGACATCTGCAGCCACCACAGTTGGGGTGAAAACTATGAAAGCTTAAAATTCTGGCTGCAGCTGGAGGGGTCGAGTGAAATTCAAGATAAGTCTATCAATTTGAGATAAGACTATTTGAGCAAAGAATTGATTGGTTATGCAATACTCAGAGGAATTTGGATATCTGCTCTCTTGCATTTTAACACAATATAAAAACCTGCAGTGATAACACATGGCTAGAAACAGCTGTCAGTGTAGTTCAACAAAATGCATACTCACAGTCAATAGAAACTTTGAGGTAGAAATGTATACATATTTGTAAATGTAGGGGGTTTGTTATTATTCACTGTGGATTTATTGATGACTTATTGCTTGGGTAGTTGAGAAAATGATGAGCTGTCATGTTGTCACAGTTCATTGGACATGGGATGATCTCTGCAAAAGTGGACCAAATACACAACGAGCAATACTCAGTATCTGCACAATTTGAGGATTGGTTTTGAAGGCCTATGTAAGGGCCCGAAAAAGGCCACTATTGTTTGTCCAGTGAACGCCAACATGCTATGTTTATCACATGAACAACGTCTCCGGGCACTGGGTATGGTGGAGGCCGCTTTGAGCTACAGTGATATACCCAGGCGTACGGGCTGTTCCCAACCCACAGTTGCTAACCTGTCCTCCCTATACTCTGGATATGGATCCGATTGAACACTTGTGGACTATCTCGGTCGTCAGGTGGCCATTCGGGTTCTCCAGCCAGCAAACAGGCAGCAGCTGATCCAGGCACTTCAGCAAGAGTGGAATAGGATTCCACAGGACACCGTTTGACACCTGGTCCGAAGCATGCACTGACAGATCAGCACCTGCATCGAAGCAAACGGAGGCCACACCCAGTACTGACTGTTGGGACTGAGTTCAATAGGTGCCATTTTCTTTTAAGTTTTTTTATTTTGAAATTATTCTTGAAACTTTACATTTTTGATTCTGTTTGCCAATATCCTAAATAAATTATTCATATGAAAAAATTCCAGTTTGGGGTTTCAAAATAAAAATGATGAAATATGGTCTTAAAGTTTTCATTGACTGTGAGCGTACAGCTGTTCCAATGCCTGCATATGACTGCACACATGCTTAGAAAAGTACTTCAAATGACAAATACAGCTGAGTTTAATGCTATAAAACACAAAAGCTGCAGAGTTTCCACACTTAGTGATAAATCTCATTAGTAATCCTGATGGTTTAAATACACTGGCCTACACGTAAAAGATCCCCAGAATAAAAGTAATGAAACTTTACCAAGTTTGAGTGATTAATAAAGAACAAATAACTGGTACCAGGCACAACAAACCCCACCCCTCACACGTATTGCAGCTTAATTTGGCATCGATCCAGCTGATGTCATCATGTCTATGCGTGTGCTGATGTCAGCATACCTTTTGCCTCTATATATGTGCCAAGTTCAAAGTAAATGTTTGAAATTTCGCCCATTATAAGTAAATAGAAGAAGAAAAAAGATTTTAAAATTCATTTAAACATTTTGAACTTTAACCTACTATCCCCAAAAATGTCATGATATCTATTTTGTGTCAGTGGCAATCTATAAACTCAATTTGGCATGAATTCAACCAATATTTTGCTGCTACACACATTTGAAATTTCATCCATTACAAGTAAATGAGGAAAAAATATTTTTAAAATTCATTAAAAATTTGAACTTTGACCTACTGTTCCCAACATCAGATCTATTCTGGGTCTCTGGCAATCTATAAACTCAATTTGGTATGAATTCAACTAATATTTCTGCTGGTACAGTGTTAAAGAAAGAAAGATACAAACCAAACTAAAACAATACCTCTTGCCACCCTTTCACGGAACAGGGTAATTAGTCAAAAATTATGGTTAGCTGTAGTTTACAATATACAGTCTTGGCTCAAAACATGCAATTCTGAGAATTAATGAGAGATAGAAGTTTTACTCAAATGAATGTTTATCTCAGAGCTACAAGATCTACTTCAAAACACTCTGCACTTTAAAACACATTCATTTTACAGGTTCTTTCTAGTGGAAGATTTATGAATCTAGTGTATAAATGTACATAAACTAATATATGTAATATATTGTCATTTATTTTCCAATTCATCTTATTTAAGTCTATAAGATTTAGCCCATTTAACCTCCAAGGTATATCATTTCTAAAAACATCGCAGAGCAGTGACATTTACGTCCTCATCATTGTATCTATCCGCTTCTTCTTTTTTTTTTTTAAGTAACACCACAGAGGAAAGGACTGTCATCTAATAGCGAATTTTCACTCTCCAGCGTGGTGAGGCCATAGTAAAGGACCGCTGGCGGAAAGTCAACCAGCGTGGTAAAGCTGATCTCCAGAGATCAGAGTCACTGTTCCATGTCCAGACTTACATACAGCTCAGACAGATAAGACAGCCTTGGTTCTCTCTTTCTCCAAGCTATATAATTAGGTCTCCAAAATGACAAGACACCAACCACCAAACATCCAAATTCATGTGCAGCTCACGATGTATGCACCGGAGCTTCATTCAGTCTTGAAAAGCAGACCATGGATTGATTAAAAAGAGATGATGAGGCTGATAATTTAGTCGATACGGTGATATCTGCAGCAGTTTGGGCTCACAGGTTGTGCAACTGTTGACACAGGGAATATACATCACCATTAAACCCTATCACGTATGTATGCTTCGCGAGTGGGTCTGACTGACTTCGAGCTGAAGTCTCAGATCTTATCAGTAACAGGAGAATCACAGCAGTCGAGGGTTAATATTTTACATCGCCTTCTGTGTTCCTGGTTTTGAATTATTCTCAGTGCCGTAGACTCGGGTCTGCTTCTCTGCATGCATACCCCATTGCTGAAATTTTCCCAATGAGTTCTGATGTTCTAAGCTGCTGGTATGTGTTGAAGTATTTGACAGAAAATGTTGCCATCCGGTGTGAATACAGCCCCCAAACCTCACCCACTTCCACATCCACTTACTCATAAATGAATAGGTGGAATTCTGTGTTCTTTAAATGTGAAAGGCAGACACATTTTTGAAGCAAGACCATATACTCTGCATGCCCTCCAGATGTTAAATTACAGAGGCTTAAATTTAACTTGTACTGATTTATGGAGTCTGAATTATTCATGTTTTAATTTCTCTCCCTTAACATTGTTGTCACTGGATAGAAAAAAAAAAAAAGGGAATTATAGCAGCTGGCAACTTGAAACCTCTGCAGAGTGAATGTAGCCAAAAACAGACACTTCAAAAAGTATAAAGCAGATACTCAAGCCATTGATGAAGATACGACATGGATTTTCTAACACAACATGCAGGCAGAAATGTGTTTTCCTCGCTCTGTGACTTTTGAAGATATAAAGTTTAATAAGGGAAATGTTGTCATGTTTCTGAGAAAAACACCAGGACAGGCTTGTTTGCAGTGTTGGCATCAACAACTTAAAAACACCCTGAGAGACTCTGCTAGAGGGAGCATTGTCAGCTGCTTACATGAATTATTAATACACCTCGTAAACAACAGTCATCTTCCACACCTGATGAACACTATTTTCTTTCTGTACATACAGTGGTGAAGTTTTTGTAGGTGCAGGTTTCCCCACGAAACTTGCACTCCAGGAGCATGTCCTCCAGTTGGTGACCGAGTCGACCCATCATCTCGGTGGTGTTGACGAGGTAACCGGGGGGCGGGGAGTAGTTGTTGAAGTCCAGCAGGTTCAGGAGACCCTGTTTGTGGTTGTCTTTCAAGATGGCCAGGCTCCTCTCCACGACCGTGTGATTGGGGTACATGAGGTCCATCCAGTAGCCGCTGTGATACAGGTCATCTTTAGTCAGAGTGGAAACGCGGAAAACATTTTTATTACAGAACGTAACCGCTGGGAAGGACATGTTGTGAGCCCACACCATGTAGATCTTGGTGACAGCAGGGTAGGACATCAAGTAGAGGATTCGATTCCCAGACCAGGTGACGAGGAGACCGACACAAACCAGGAAGGCCATGATCCAGATGACTCGCTGCACTTTCGACTTGTCCGGAGAGAAGACAAACTTTAAGCCATGGATCTTGGTCCTCATTATGAAACTCACCGTGATTTCTTTCCATGTTGGTTTAAGCAGGTCAGGCTCGGAGTTTTGGAGAGCGCTGTCCAGGGCATCATTTTGTTTGTGTGGCCCCAGGGCGATCGATTCAGATGTGGGTGGTTTAACCATAATTGCTGGTGTCAAGGCAGGCACTTCTTATCAAATGCAGCTTCTTAGTAGCCCACCTACAACTTCCCTAATTTACACACAACAGCTTTTTTTTCCACGTCCATCTCCAGATTTATGTATCACAAATTCCAGGTAGCACCAACAGGAGTCCTAAGGTGCAGCTGTTCCACTGTTCAGGTAGAAAATTCTTCGCCGTGCAGATATAAACAAAGGAACTGTGCTCCTTGGGGGAGGTAAAATAGATTTACATAATGATTCCTTTATGAAAAAAAAAACTGAGTAAATCACTCCATTAACAAAAACCATAAAGCGTAACCATCACCAGTCCTTCATCAATAGATAAATGGATGTGATAATTGCAGATGCAAGCGACAGCTTCACTCCTAGAGGCAATCACTTTGAAAATCCGGAGAGGCTTACCCCTGTTGCTCAGATCTTTCACTCCTCCATCTCCCTCTCCAGTGCCAGACAATACTTGCAGATTTCTGTGGTTTTTCTTTTTGTGCAGTAGCTGCCCAGAACCCAACTCCTCCCTTTTTCCACAGATTGAAGAGATGCTTTTTAGTCTGTTGACTTGCAGCCTGCAGAAAGGAATATAAAGCTTGTTGCCCCCCTACACTCTCCACAGTCGAATGGAGAATGAGGTGGAGCCAGTGGATGAAATTGTTTTCCTCCCGTGATGAAGTAGACCTCCAATGGTATGGAGAGGCGGAGAGGAGCATCAATCATTGTAGAAATAACAGTAGTTAAAAAGAATCAGCAAAAAAAAAAAAGATGAATTCTCCAAATCTAGAATATTGAAGAATCTGCAGTATGCTCAGACATCAATATATTCTATATAATTGATAAGTGAAGGGAGGCACGTACTTGGAGTAAATCATAGAAAAGCCCCTCTTAAACGTGGCAGAAAAATCACCTACAGCGCTTTTTCTGCTTCTTCTTTTCTGCCAGTTTCAAATATAATTGTACAAATGCAGTGTAATGAGAGCTGACATTCTGCTGCATGCAGATGTGGCTCCGGCTGATATTAAAGGTGCTTTGCTCCATTTCTGCGAGACTATCAGCGGGTTCTCCTTGGCAAAAGCCTCAGCTTCATACCAGACTATTTTTTATTATGTTAGCTGAAATCTTTGCAGGTTGTAAAATGGGAGTATTGGCTGGGTAACCTAATCAAGAGCTGCTACTAATATATGGCTGCCAAAAATTAAAAAAATAGCAAAAATATTGAATTGTTGTGAGCACTCAGAGAGTGAATAATTTTTAGATGAAAGGCCTAGCAGGAATTGGTTTAAATAATTGGATTCAACCTAGTTTAAGCATACTTTTTAAAGGGTGGAGATGTCTCATGGGCATTTCTGAGTCCAATGATGCATAAAGTGTTCAGAGGCAAATGTTGATCTATATGTTTTAGTGAAAGCTTGAGTGATTAATATTAAAATAATCGTTAATGTTTTATCCTCAATGTTTTTATTTTTTCCTGGCTGCAAGTAAACATTTCTGAATTGTACTGCGTTATTGCATTGTGCTTCTTATTTATATCCCTGGTTGCTATTAGTTTCGGCTCAACACAGGAGAGCGTATTTTCCTTTTAACTCGCACGTCTTCTTTTCTAATAGCCATCAAGCCTCCTTTTAAGTGTCAAAAAATACTGTTAATTTGTACTCTCCCATGCATCTGATGTTGTTTGTCATCAGCACTAGTTTCTGGATCAAACCATCTAAGCCAATTATACGTGAGCAGACTGCAGGTGGATGCATTTATTATGCATGGGTCTTTTTATATTTAACACAAAACTTTAATTTAATAAAGAGTTTAGAAGATGTTCCTCCAGCTTGTTTAATTGCGGCCAAAATTATTCATTCAAACACACTGAGGGAAGACAAGTCTGTAGAACAGTTTTCTTTTGTACTAAAAACTTGTTTTAATAACATTCTGATAAGACTAATGAATGTCTGAGTATTTCAATACTTCACATAAAAGTAACAGCTTCAGTATGGTGGTAACAGTCATTTTCCTTCAGTGTACTTTCAGCACCCACTGGCAGCAAAACAACTAAATTAACTGCCTGGATCTAGCTCCCTGCAACAGCTACTGTATGTCATGTCTGCACCACACCTATTTTTTCTGGCTGAGAGGCAAGACAGATGCCAGGCTCCATTTTATTTTTAGCCTAATGCTTAAAATCATGTCACCAGTTCTCAAAAAAAAAAACAAAAAAAAAACAAAAAACAATCAGTTAGGCTTTGTAGGACTTGGGTAATTAAGGAAAGATCTGTTCAATGTGGACAACAAGCTTCATTTTGCTGTGAAACACTAATTCAGTGTGGTACTAGATGAGTATATAACCCCAACAATGCTACCTTATCAGAGCTCAAGCTGGAAGCTGGCTGCTTGGTCAACCCATTATTGACCAGCTGTATTGATTTTCTCTATTCTTGTTTTCTAAGGAAATATATGAGTCACATTTAACTGGTGAGTTAATTGCATGAGCTCATTTGTCCAATAGAAAACCACTGGAGGCATGAAGCAGATCAGAGAATCGGTCCTCGTCAGCACTTTTAACCAAAATGCAATTTCATTACTCCCAGAACCAGAGGTTACACAGTGAATGCATGACAATCTTCATTAGTCTTTTTAGCGTGTGCTCTCAGTCTCTGACAGCCGCTCTACCTCCACAGGCTTCAATTTCAGCCGTTCACTGAGAGGCACGTTTATGCAGATTCATTTTATCCGTCACTTAACAGCATTAAAAATGTTCACTCAGATTCTACAACAATATTTGTCCTTCTATGACACATGTTGAGGTATTTAACAAGTGAAAGGAAATTGGTACATGTTATGTTTCCACTCACGTTGAAGAATCTAGCAGCAAATCCTGTCCCCTTCATTCCAAAAGGAGAAGCAAATATACTCACTGATTATGGCTGAATCCGTCACCATTTTCATTTTTCTCAAGCCACATGTCTTCTGAACAGTGGAACATTAAAACAGCATTTGTCAGACACATAGGTTAGAATAAAACTGACTTTGTTCGAGACATGCTTCTGTCTCTAACATATTCTCATAAGATTACAAAGGCAGCTGAGGTCTTGAAGGCTGGACCAAAGGGTTGCTGGATCGATTCCTTAGACTGGCAGAGAAACTATTGGTTGATCTGCCTTTGAACAAGTGTGGAGTTTTTTCCTATATATTCAGCTAGTGATGGGTTAACACAGAGGTTTGATCTCTGTGTGTTGGATGTCTGCACATATACTAAATACTAGGAATGCAGCGGTACAGGGTTATCCATGGTTCAGTACATGTTGCAGTTCTTGAGTCATGGTTTACGGTACAGTTGGAGCCTGGCTGTGTGCCAAAATGCAACTGGGAGATGATGAAGAGCATTAAAGGCCATTTATGCTCACTTTATATTCGTAAATAGGTATGTCTGTTTCTAACATGTTCATGCATCGCTGCTTTCATACTTCCATGCGTCCTGTACGTTAGAATGAGTGTTTCTCAATCAATCCACCAGAGAGCGCTGTTCTTAATTACCATATTGGCTGAATACCATGAAGAAGAGTAAAGTTTTTTGAGAAGAAGAAAGAATAATCTAGGGCTGCAACTAACTATGATTTTAATAATCGATTAATTGGTCGATTATTTCTTTGATTAATCGATGACTCAGATTTTTTTTTTAAATAATTTTAAAAAAGCATTTTTTAATTTCCATCCCTTTATTCAAAAACATGGACCAACACAAAAAAACATACAAATGTTTGCTATCCAGTATCTGCCAATTGTAGGCTTTTTTTTTTTTTTTAAAGTAAAGTGCACAAGAGGTATTTTTTGTTGTTTAAAAGGGACCCGAGCAGTCAGAACAATAAATAAATGATAAATAATAAAGAAAAATACAAATCACAAAACTGGATTTTTTTTTAACATTAAAACTTGTTCTCAACACTTGCTAAGTAAAAGTGATCTGGAGTGGCACTGACACACATACAGACACACACTCACAGACACACACACACACTCACAGACATACACTCTCACTCTCTCACTTTCTTTCTTCATCAACTTTGAATTGGAATGCAAAAATGTTCGCATGGCTACATGATCCTGGCGAAAGCTGGTTCTCCTCTTAGAAGTTCTGTTTCCTGCTGCAGAAAGAGTCATGGATCATTGTAGTGAAGAAGTCATCTTCAACCATAGTGACAGAGCAGGTTTTAGTAATCTGGATACTAATATTGATATTCAGAGGGGTAGTTGTCATAAATACGACAGTTTTTCACAAACTCACACAGTTGCTCTTTGAAAAGTAGCACTATTTATGGAAATTATTCTGTTCAAATCTCAGCACTGCCTCCAGGGTTCCCAGTGATATTACTCCATATTCTCTGTCTGGGTGCAGAGCTCCTGAAAAACGGACAGAATTATGTACCTAATGTACACAGGGGCCAGACAGGATGCTCTGTCCACATCTTTTACATAGAACATAAATGAGCCCTTAGTCAGAACTGGATCGGAGTTCTGTTAAAGTCAGACGGGCTGGGTGCAGTGCACAGCCGGGGCTCCATGTCCGACTCCAACCAATGACAGTAGAATTCCTTAAGTCAGTCTTCTTGCAAAGCTCTCATATAAATGCAAGTTGTCCGGAAATGTCATTTGAAAATGACAAATGAGCCGTACCATGATACATGCTCATATCAAACTGAGAGGGTACGACGTGTACCGTTGCACCCCTACTACATACTGATACAGTATGACATACAGGTGCTTCTAAGACCTGGAAACACTGACAGAAACAAGTAGGACATGAAAATGAAAATAAAACAGACATTATAATACAATGATGATACGTACAGTACCAGCAGAAACATGATATTGTGTATATAGTGTTTTATTATTTTTATTTAGCTCTTATTAATCCCTGGTCATCTCTCTATACAACATTGAGAGCATGTGGAGGAAAAGAGTAGAAAGTTGATTGGCCCTTGTAACCTGTTGTTGTAGAACACAGCCTCTGCAGAGGGAATGTAAAAGAAAGGATGAAGAAAGAACAACCTATCCCCTCTTTAAGAAAACAGGGTACATGCTGTTGTCATGGATGAAAGGAACCGAAACGGAGTTAACCAGCATCAACAAACACCCAGCTCTCAATAGAAACCTCACAAACACGTACAAATCACAACATATAAAAGGTTTACTATACGCGGATGGAAGAAAAATAGATTCCATTCTAACTGTCGCCTAAATATGAAAAGGTGATGTGTTAAAGCAGCACTCCAGCATTTACAGAAGAGCTGCAAATGGCCCTTGTATTACCTCCCAGTCATTTAAAATCTGTATTAAGAGTTCATGGCATCTTAACAAGCTGAATGCACAACACAATCCAATATTTATCTTCCCTTTAGCTCAGTTAAATATTCCAGTCTGTTTGTGCTGGGGCAGGTGGTCTGTGGTATTTTCTATGAACAGCTGCTTAATTGTAACAGCGGAATTCTCACTAAAGTGCTTATGTATTTAAAACAGAAATGATGGAGAAGACACACACAGCATCAATCTATTACTTTCCACATATATTCCCATTAAGTTGTGAAGGAAAATCTATTTTGTAACATTACAGTTTAATTTCTGCACAATATTTTAGAAGTTTTGGAAATCTGGCTCACACTGTAATGACTTTAAGTTATAAAGCACTTGTGTGTTTACTTGTAAAATCATTTCACCAAATCATTAATTTAATTAAAATATCCCCTTCCGGACAGATCTGCAATCACTGAAGGATACAAACTGCTTAGGGCACAAGCTAATGATTTTTGTCTCTATAAAATTCCTCTCCCACTTATTTCTGCTGCTCACATATTTTCTATTGTTATCTTCTGGGGATGCAAACACATTTCATCTTCGTCTCAGTATTCAAGCATGTAATTAAAGATCATTGTGCAATAAAAAAAAACTGGAATGAGCAGCTGGTGGCAGGAAAGAAGAAGAACTATTTGAAAGACTTATCTTTTTCAGATTTTCACATTTATTCCGTGACTTATAAAGTGGCTCGTTGATCCATGAGTCTGTCAGAGACTGACGCGAGCCCTCCTCTTTTATGTCAAAGCCAAGCTGAACTCCAGAGGTCTCATTAGAGGAGGAGCAGAGTTTTGACTGAGTAAGGAGAACAGCTCCTTCAAGGGCCAGTAACAATGTTCAACACCGAATGAAAAACTGGCAGCAATTAGCTCCACATCAAAACACAGTGCACAGACAGAGCAAAGGCGAAGATAAAAAGAATACAACTCATATCCAGCGTTAATGTCTAGTGGCTCTGAAGCTTAACTAGTCACTTAATTGGACTTGAAAGATAAAAATAATCTACAACATTTTCATGCTGAATGATTGCTGAATGGGTTTTATGCGTTACTAAATCTGACTGTGAAACAATGTGTATTTTTATCCTTAAACTCACTTTTATTCATCTTTAGTTCATTTTTTATTTGTGTGTTTGGACCCTAATAGTTCATAAAGTTTGAATTTGAACCCTCCAGGGGCAGCAAAACTATCTTTATATTCATTTCGGAAAAAAATCGAGTGGATTTCTACAACCTGTTTTAATTCCTTCTTTAATTTCTGTAAGTAGTTACATCATGATATGTGCACGCATAAGGTCAAGACTTCTGACGAACATTTCTCTGAGTAAAACATATGTGTTTATCAGCAGCAGCGGTTATAGCTCAAACTTTGAGCTGATTACCTAAAACGTTCAGTTGTCGGCTGAACGGGACAGAGCAGCACAGTCAACAACCTGAAGGGGGCGGGGCCTGAAGTGGCTCATGTGTATTGAAAGGGCCAGCGCTTAAAACCACCTTTCTGGTGTCATTACTCAGAAATAGTGTTGAAGATGGACCTGTGGAGTTGAA
>JAQQZY010000010.1:21059415-21072813 GCA_030068375.1 Ostorhinchus rueppellii | reverse complement strand
TAGATAGATAGATAGATAGATAGATAGATAGATAGATAGATAGATAGATAGATAGATAGATAGATAGATTTATTGTATTAAGGGGGAACTATATATCAGTTAATGTTCTTTTCTATCCTGCCTGTGTTGCACCTTGTATGATCGGAACAAAAGCACCATCTGCATGTTATTACCAACTGCACAATCTAACGTTCCATGATTATTCTCTCTTGATCATTAAAATAATAATTAAAACAAAAACCCTCCAGTTAGAACTCCAAAGAGTCTAGACTTATACCGACTTGTATTGAAGTTTGAGGAGCGGAAACTAGAAAATAATTACTAAACAAAATAGTCGCTCATTGATCGTGTGAACCAAGTAATGAATTAATTTCCTAAGACAAATCCCTGTTGTCTACGCACTGTGCTCCGTGTTCTATCGACACGAACATGACTGAAATCCAATTGAGCAAGTGTGAGTGGCTTGAAAAAATGAGAAGTGAGAAACACTGATACATAGGAAAAAAGGTGTGTTGTAAAGTTTCAGCAAAAAAAAAAAAAAAAAAAAAAACTTTCAAGCTCTGTGTAGTTTACAGCTTGAATAAATAAAGCTGTTTTGCTGAATATTAAGAAGATATTCCATAAATATTACGCCGAGTTTCACAGTCTAACAGTAAAAAAACCTGGAGTTGATATACAGCGTCTAACACTCTCATACTCACATAAAAACTTTATAGCCTGACTGCCTGAGATTTTTAAGATCTATAATCAGGCTGTAAAAAGCCTGACATGTCCCGTATTACAATGTGTGACCACAGAGATGGGAATGTGGAAAAGACAGGCGGACAGCGGCGCAGCATGTGTAATCACGGCTGTCACTCCTGTGGACGGGCGGCTTCTTTAGCAGAGGGAGACATCTTGTGGCCTGCCTCTAAATGGAACTAACCCTTTACCGCTTCAAAAAAATAAAAAAAGCAACACAGCCACTCTGTATGCTGCACAAGTAATGCAAGGGAAGCAAGAATGGATTTTTTTTAGCTAAGAGGGGCTTAGCTTATGCTGTGAAATAACTCATATAAAATTCATCAAAGGGGAGAAATATTGGCATGTACTTTTTTTTTTTTTTTTTACAAAACTAAATTAATAAAATGAACTCCTCAGCAGTATTTTTAAGGGAAGAACATTCACTGTGCATTTTATTTTTTTCCAAAACTATTAAAATCCATCTTTATTTTTCATGTTTCTCCTTGTTAAAATTGCTGCAGCTTGATTCTCAGCTCTGCTCCTATGTAATCTACGGTTATTTAAAGACCTCTGACACAGCACATCATATAATATATCCAACTGGCAGTGCAGGTTGAGGTTAGAAGCAGTCCGTATCAATAAAATACAGACGCTGCTGGCTACACCTGCGTCTGTTCCGTGCCAGGCAAAATCCCCCCAAATAAAAAATAAATAAAAAAACATAAGTGTGCTGTCACTCAAGCTTTCGGTGTGCAGCCTGCAGTCACACTTTGATAAACTCACTCCCCCAAATTTAAGGATAATCTCCCTTTTTTTAAGCATGTTCTCATCTTGTTTGCTCAGCTGGAGGCCTTTGGTATCCGTTCCTGAATCCATTTTGCCTCTCAGCCCAGAAATTAAGCAAAGTAAGCACTTGCCAGAGGCCTAGAGGTGCCGTAGAGTGAGAGCACTCCATCAGGAATCCCTCCTGTGTCAGGTGAACACATTACAGTTTGAAATGATGTACTTAGAAAACTCACAGGGCTCCATGGAGTATTTTTGCTTGAAAACACTCAAAAAGCCATCATTGCTGAATATGAATGTAAAGGAATCGCACTTGAAACTGCACTGCATTGGGAGTCAGAAC
The DNA here is from genome assembly GCA_030068375.1 of Ostorhinchus rueppellii. NCBI lineage: Eukaryota > Metazoa > Chordata > Actinopteri > Kurtiformes > Apogonidae > Ostorhinchus > Ostorhinchus rueppellii. Next base: position 21,070,964 of record JAQQZY010000010.1, on the reverse strand, counting down.
CATACTGCATAAAAATGATTTGCCAGTGATATGTCATGTCTGGCTTCCCCTGTACAGTGACATGGGGTGTCGAGGGAAATCTCAGCTTACTTAGAACAAAGATAGAGATACGTTACTCAGAAGAGTCGAAATGTGCATGCATGGCACCGCTTTTACTGGTGAGGAGGAGGGTATAGATTCTACAGGCCATTAGTAGAAACAAAACCGAAAAATATAGGTATCAAAGGTAATTCAAGATCGAAAGGATATGAGGCTGCAGTAATCCCAATGGTGGAAATGCACTTCCTTTTGTTTTACGGCTTTATTTTGTTGACATTGCTAAGACGCATCCGAACTGTTTCAGTGCTGACTTGATTTTACTTGTGAATATTTGGTTGTTGAACAAATATTAGTGTGTAAAATGGTAAGTATATTCATGCTAAGAACTAGACAGTTTTGTGCATTATTGTTTTCACTTCTCTTTTTGATTTGTGTATTTTTGTCATGAAAAGGACAGCGTTTTAGTTTAAGATGTGTGCTATTGTTATGAAAAGGACAGTTTATTTTTGTTTTTGATAGGTGTATTATTGTTATGAAAAGGAGTTTATTAAATTTTTTAAGATGTGTGCTATTGTTATGAAAAGGACGGTTTATTTTTGTTTTTGATAGGTGTATTATTGTTATGAAAAGGAGAGTTTATTACATTTTTTAAGATGTGTGCTATTGTTATGAAAAGGACAGTTTTTGTTTTATTTTTTAAGATGTGTGCTATTGTTGTTTATTATTGTTATGAAATGGACAGAGTTTATTTTATTCTTTTCAGAGGTATGCTATTGTTATGAAAAGGACAGAATTTATTTTAGTTTTTGATATGTGCACTATTACTGCTACCATCCTTGATAAATACAGCAATTTTATGTGTTGTACATAGTCATTTAGTCTGACGTGTAGGATTTTTGAGTTACTGCTGACATCTGACATCGGAATTTAGATTTAGGGTAAGTTGAAGGATGTGGTGATTATATTATATATATGTATATATGCATTTCTTATTCAGTTGTTTTACATGGTACTGGTTTTATTGTTCTTATTTTTAATTGTACAGATTTTATGTTTTTAATCTATTTTTGTATTTGTTATTCTTTATTTATTTATGTTTCTGTACAGCACTTTGATCCACTGTGGTTGTTTTAAAGTGCTATTCAAATAAAGTTGGATTGGATTATTTGAAGTGTGATGAGATATTTTGACAAGAAATTAGAAAAATACACTTGTTAAGATTCACATTTTTGCAGTGTAATCCTTTTGTTTGGTTTAAATGCTAATTTAAAATAAATAAATAAACAAACAATATTTGTAATGTTCTGCATGTTTATTCTGTTCTGACCATAAAAAAAATCCGCTTCTACTCGAGCCCCAAACCAGGCTTTAAACTTGAAAGAATTATACTGATGTGTATTCTGACAATCATCTTTATTGACTAACGTGGCCTATTGATGATATATTTTCACCCAAACCATGAATCATTTTTACCTTTCATATTGTAGTAACATGTCAAAATGTTTAAAGCAGACACAGGGTTTTTTTCCTAACAAACTTGCACAGTGTTTTTGCACAACACGCAAGCTGAAAATGAAAGATACCATATTTCGCTCACATACACAGTTTTGCCAGGAAATAAGGTTTTATAAAGTGGGGGTCAACTATTACTTGCTGAATTGGAATTGTGACTTCATCTTTGTTGCTGCTATTTTCTAATATAGGCCCGAATTACACAAAATTGCAGCCTTGAGTAAAGAAAATTAAAAAAAAAATCTAGAAAAAAGGTATTACACCACCTCAGCCTTCGACAAATACAGGGGGAAAAACTGCACCACATATGAAACATCATTTTTTTGGGGATAGCCGAGTGGGCCAAGAAAAAAGTAATTTATAGCTTTACATTACAGCATGATTGTTTTTTGGACAGAACTCTACTTGTGTTCGGTGTCTCAACCTAACAAGCTCATTATCTTAAGAGCCTCTGTCAACTGGCACCTTCAATATCTGCTGGTGTGACTATGAGCTCCCCAATGTGCAAGTCAGCAAAAAGCACCCCGTGCAGCATCTCTGCTATGAATTCCTTTACTATTCCTCTACAGCGCTATTGATCGGTCTGCCAATACTGCACTTACAGTAACAGTGGCTCAAACGCTGGCCTTTACTGACACTGAGTAATGGAACAAACACATTAGGTATTTGCTATCTGGCCTGTCATCTGCACTCACTGCCTCAGATTTGTTTATTTCATTGTTTGCACTCTGGAGCCATATTTCACACACACATATACACACACACCCCTCTCTCCCCCTCCTTCTCCCCCTCTCTCAACCCCCCATTTCATGCTCTAGGCAGCACTGTAATTTTGTGCTCCTTCACACACCTCTTCCCTTCATCTCTCCTAATGCTTCCAGTTGTGCATCGAGGCTTTGGCTCGGCTCCAAAGCAGGCTGAATCACAACGATGGTGTCACTCCTTAACCGATTCCCAGTCCCACCTCAATCTAAGCACAGCCCGGCCTCCTTTTCCCCACGTCTCCTTCCCTCTCTCCTCCTTGTCTCTATTGTTTCCACTTTGCCGTGGCTCTCTCCTTCAGCTCGTTTTCTTTCTTTTTCTAACTGTTCACCCTCTACTCCTCTCTCGGCTATCTCACACACTGCCCATTTCCTGCCCCCGTGTGCAGCCAGACTCATTGTTTCTGACACTCAATCCTGACTTCTGCTTCCTTTACTCACCTTTCTCTTGTTTTTGACCTCCAAAGGCAATTTCAGCCTCCAGACAACACTGCAACAGTCGAGGTAAAACAGCGCATCCCAGTTTGGGTTTGTCCAACCATAAGTACGTAGGTTTACTGGACGCAGACACGCCGTAATGCATTATTTAAAAGACTTTGGTTACAGCATATCTAAAGAGACAAAGCGATACCTAAATGGGAAGGTGAATTACAACACATGAGATGGACAGTAAGGAGATAAATGTGTTAGAATCAACTCTCAGAAGCTGTTCGGGCTCACTAAAGCAATGAGCTGCTGATCGATTGAAATTGTATTACACCAATTTCAGCATGCATCCTGCGTATACACACTGACACTGATGATTTATTTGGTCAGAGACAATCTCGCAGGTTTAATACAGAGCAGTGGGGATGGGCTGTGTTAAGGGGCTTACTCTTTTTTGGTATTAATGAGGCCATCAATCACACACAAGACAAACAAAAGCGTGAAAGGCAACAAGATGGAGCCATGAGATTAATTATGAGTAATAATTTGGAATATATTATTAGAAATGGATTTCAGACTCCAAAATGGCAGCTGCTCTTTTCAACAGTAAGCTGCTCATTGGTGCATAGAACACAAAAAAGTTTCTGCGTTCCACAGCCCATGACAGATGCTGACTGGGCCTGATGTGCACACTGATTAGTTTAACCAACCAGTTATGAAGTTTTTCATGGCCTGTCAGGAATTTTAAAGGCCTTTCTTATATCACTGGGGTCTATGATAAGAAGCATGTCCAGTCAAAACACTTTTACATTAACATTAAAGGACTGATATTTTGCTTTTATTAATTTTTTTTTTTTTTTACTTTATTGCCATTATTAACAAAAGACTGGTAATTAACAGTAAAGAACAAGACTGTATATTTTGCTTTTTTAAATGGAATTATTCATTTTCAATCATTGACCCCGCCCCCTCCAGGTTGTTGACCGTGCTTTCTGTCCCATTCAGCCACTTGTATTTGTTAATACAACTAACAACTGAACATTTTTCTGAAATGTTCATCAGAAGTCCTGACCTTATATGTGCAAATGTCATGATGTAACTAGTGATAGATGTAACAAATTGAGCAGGAATTAAAACAGGTTGTAGAAATCCACTTGATTTCTGCCAAAATGAAAATAAAGATACCTTTTCAGCTCCTGGAGGCCGAACTTTATGAACTATTATGGTCATCGAATACACAAATAAATGTATCAAAGACTAATAAAAGTGGGTTTAGCTAAACAGGACCCTATGACCCCCCGTTTTTTGTGTTTTATTTTTGTAAGTGGTGTCGGTTGTTGCCCCCGCTCTCCCCCCTCCCCCTTTTTTTTTTTTTTTTTTTTTTTGCTATCTTCTATGTGTCCCCCTTAACTCACCCCAGTGCAGCACTGCCCTCCCTGGTTCTTAACAGGAAAATATAATAAAGAATGACAACTTAGCTTCCAGGGACGGCAAGTGATGGTCAAGCACTAAATAATAAAATATTTGGCTGCAAGAATAAAATATGCATCAATCACATAAAAAGTTGACATCTTGTTTGTGGTGTTAAACTATGAGAATAAATTCAGGCAAAAAAAATAGACTCCTTAATAACTAAGCATGTATGACCTTCATTTCTGTCACATTCAATGTGAAAAACCACTCGAAAACAGTGGCTTGTTCTTGAAACCTTGTAGGAGGAGGTCTTTCACCTTTCTGTCCTGCCAGTGTCACACCTTGTATGACCTGGACAACGAAAGCACCGTTGGCATGTTGTTACCAGTGGCAGAATCTAATGGTTAATGTTTGCGATATATACAATACAGTGCAAAAGTCAGCCATGTTTAGCTATGTTTTTCAATGGTGGTAGTGAGTATAATATCTGTTTGTTCTTCTATTTATTGAGAAAGGGAAATGTGCTGTCACAAAACAAATAAATAAATAAAAATAAATGGTTTCTACAAGCAACAGTTAGTATAGTGTGATCCCACAGTTAAAAAAAAAAAACAGGAAAAATGTGTTGAATGTAAAATCTGTTTTCCTCTGCCCAGATTTACAAAAACAACCTACTGGCGCCTCAAAAATTCAACTTTGACTTCTGAAAAAAGGGGTGAAGCCAGCAGGTACACCCAGCTGTGTAGCCAACTGTTCACTTTCACATTGACAACAGAAGTCAGATGTTAGTGGGTGTGTTTCTCAGTGTGAAAAGGTTACAAGAAGATAATTTGGACAGTTACTTGTGATTGACAGAGTCGGGCACACAGAAAAATGGATATATTTCATAGAGACATTTTGGAGAAGTACAAAATCCTTCAGTGCAATCTTATTACTAGAGTTCACTTTCAGATCTGTACAGGGACATCCAAGGCTATGTTCCTCTATATATTTATAGCACTGGGTTGAAACTTTTCAGCAGCTACCATCTGCCAGCTTTTTAATATCTGAGACTTGTTCTCCTCCAGTGAATTACAGCATTCTCACCAAAAATATTTAATTACTTTATGCAGAGGGAATAATTGCACTTGGGGGCCCTGATATTTCCTCTCCAAGTTTTCTCAGTATCAGTGCACCCATATTCAGCTCATTAACTGCAACATCTGGTCTTTACTGTCACAGCCGTCATGCTTAGTTTTTTTTTTAGCCACTCATTCTTAGTCTAACATGGACATAAAACAACAACAGTCAATTGAATAATATTAAAAACATGTAATACGGGGGGGGGGGGTTATATGAGACTTGTAAAGACAGGAGACTATTTATTCTACCGCTGGTGTTTTAATGCACACTTGAAACTAAAATACATCAATGTAGGCACTTAACTGCCTGCACACATTTTTCCATATGCAAAGAACTAATAGTCTTGTGTTGACTGGCCATTGCATGAGTCATATCGTGGCAACGCTGCTGAAGTATATAATGGTTATTCTCAATTCCATCACATTTCATCTCCTGTGAGAGGACCTGCCTCTGAGCCTCCCACAGTAAGATCAGCAGGCCGAGAAGGGGGAATTCAGGCAGCGCCATGAATCTTTAATTAGTCCCCTCTATACTTAGGTCCTCAGAGCATCTCTAGTTTCTGACATTTAGCTGAAATTTGCCCTTTGTGGATGGGGATGTGAAAAGCCAAGGTCACCTGACTGATCGCAGTAATATCAAAATCCACCTTTACTAGCGTACACGTGCCATTTTGTTTTTTCATGGCCGTGACTTCGATCTGCTGCTCCCCTTTCACGGCTGATTCTTCTGCTCCTCGTAGAGCACATGTCAGATGTGGTGAGAGCTGACGGGCCAAAACACATTTTTCAATTAAAACCGTTCTTTCCAACACAAAATAATTGCATTGCCACTGTATACGTACCAAGTAATTAGATAGATCATTTGCATCACTTTGACTGCTGCTGGTTCTCAAAGAATTGTGCAGCATGACAAGCCCATCTTGGTACTAGGCTTTCATCACTCAAATCAATGGCCCATTTCATCGAAATACAATCCTTCCCTTGTCTCTGCAGCAGCAAGATTAGGTTCCATTCAAATTATGCTGACATGATTTTATCTCTTTGGTGGGGGATTGAAAATGTAGGGAAAAAAATATGGTTTAAGAAAAATAAAAGCACACTAGCTCAAAAAATTACCTTGTTTTGTTTTGATAACATAATGTGTTATTGATTTTGCAAAATTAGAAAAGTCACTGGAACATTTAGTATCACTGCTACGAAGAAATATTCTTCTGTGATATTCCCACAAAATAGCAATAAAACTCAACTGGTCTTGAAAACAGCATATGTTTGCTTCATAATGCATGATGCATGATGTCAACAGAGATTTGTTGAACCATATGGCACCTCCGTAGTGTGTACGTTTCTGAGGACACTTTTGAGGAACTCATACTTCTACTTCAAGAAAAATGACAACTAATAGAGGAAAAAATATGAATATGACAAGGCGTAAACATTGGCATTCCCACAAAAAGGCAGGAAATGTCTTACTTTATTTGCTGCCAGCTCTTGTAAACAGAGATAATGCAGTGCTTTATTAACATTCATCAGAAATGTTTCCTGTCTTACACCCCCATACCTGTCATTCCCCTAAGAAATATTCAATCTTTTCATAAACATTGCACTAATGATTTACAAATGAGAGATTACAACCCCGTCACTGAAAAAAAACAATTAAGAAATGACAACATTGCTGAAATGAAAGTATTATCTTTTTCTGCTGTTACATCATTATTGCAGATTTTTAAAAATTCAATTAATATGCAAAGTTAAATTGGCTCTAAGCCTAACAATTTGATTACTGATGCTTGCAATCTTTTAGGAATAATAATAATAATAATAATAATCAGAATTTTATCACATATGCTCAAACATTTAGGTCCAGCTTCTTAAAAGAAGCACTCTATATTAGATTTCAGCTAGAATGTCCTAATGTTCTAATCGTGACATTAACTAACAATTAAACAGGTCGCATTTCTTGTCATTGCTGCCAAAGCGACCTGCGTACACTATATTCATATTCACTTTTAGGAAATAGTACATATTGATTGCATATATTTTTACACCTTTATATGAAATAATGTGGAATACTACTTTATATTTTTCAAAGAATGTTTTATCTAAATATGTGATGACTCAAAATGCAGTAAAGCTATTATTTTTTTATAGGACATGTCCACTCCCTTTCAGCCCATCTTTCTGGTATCTCAAAACCAGAACCCCAAAAAACTCATACTTACAGTGGTAAAGTTCTCTGGGCCGCAGTCCTTGCCTCTGTATTTGCAGTCGAGTAACATTTCGTCAATGTTGTGGCTAGTCCTCTGTACAAACTCTAGCATGTTGAAGGTCTTGCTTGGGAAAAACTTGCTGTTGTCTGTTGGCTGCCCTAAAGCAGCCATGAAGTCATCAAAGTCACCTTGCTCCACACCCAAGAGACCCGCCATCCAGAAGATATCATTCCTCCGGATCTGGGACTTTCGATAGCTGTTGTAGTTGCAGATGGTAATGGCAGGGAAGTACATAACAGGGCTGTCCATTTCATCCAGGATGGTGACATGGGGGTACCGGTAGTACTCGAGCACACGGTCGGCAACTTGGTACAAGAAGATGGAAAGGGAGGAGCTGAATGCGGCAGCCCAGAGAAGCCGTCGGATGGTCACTCCACCTGGAAGGAAAATGTGGCTTAGGCCGTGGAGGGTACAGTTGGCTCCGAACACTGTAATGTCTGATGGCGGACGTGGTGCTTCCTCCTCTGGGGCCCCCATTTTTTCCTAAATATTTCCTAGTTGACTCTATAACTGCGGATGAGGTCTTGCTGCAGTGGTGACCTTCTGAATAATGTTGCTAGCAGAGAGCTTTATCTAAACTACAACGTACAAGGGAGGGTGGAAGGTCTAGTTTCCTTTTCACACCCGAGGGAGAGGAAGGGGTTGGATATGTGGAGCTGGATGTAGCGATGGATAGCTACATCAACCAATCCCAACTGAGATCTTAGAGGGCACATTGAATTCAAGAGATTGGGTTTCATTTGGGAAGTGCAACTTCATCCCAAAGTGGGTAAGGATGGTGGGACGATCAGAAAAGACTACACTGGAGCAGCAAAGATGAAAACTGAAGCATATTCAATTTAGTGGTCTCCAATATGGTCAAAATGCAGGATCTTGAGGCTAGAGCTGTCAGTGATTCACAGTGATTCATCACAGAGGCTTGTTTTGACTGATAGTGAAACATCAAGTTCCAGAGAAAACAGCAGGAAATGAAAGTATATTCCAGTATAAATAGTACTATTTAGTCAAATCTTTGTAACTTTCAACACAGAATTCTCCCATGTGAACTGTAGATTTCCAATAAAACCATCGGGGCTGTCAAAACTCATTCATCTTAAAAGTTTGTCAGAAAAAAAGGTTGTCACAGTATATGATTTCTAAAGTACCCGTGCACTGTTAATGAAGCTTAGTTTAGTTTAGTTTATTTCAGACACAAACATAATACAAAACACAGGGGAATAATAATAATGATAATGAAACAAAATCAAAAAACAAAAAACCCTAAATAATAAAAAAAAAGAACAATTGTGCCTGAAAGGGAGTAGGAAGAAGTCAAGGCTTATCCAGTCCTACCCCAATTCCTGTAATTGTGTTGCATGTTCAGGTGCAAGTTGAGATTTCAAGGTTTAAGACTAGGGATCAAATATGAAAATCAAAGCCGGAACGAACAAAAAAAGAAAGCTAGCCTCCTTTACATTCAGCCACGTCATGATTAGTCTCCAATGTCTCATCCCATCACATCTGTCTAATCCTAGTATCGGTTACAGATACATCTGTGTCACCCACTCAGCCTTTGTTTTACTTCACACTGCAGCAAAAAGTTTCTTGAGGAAAGGTAGGTTGGGTAGAACCTGCTGCACTACATAATCAATAGAGCCCTGCTACTAGAAAGATATTCAATTCTGAAAACAGAATTACCACTACACTATGGAGTAGTTAAAGTAGTAAAAGCAATACTTGTACAAATGTAATTACCAGCTCACAGGTGAAAGAGATGTTATGCAAAACTAACTTTCCTGAGGGCTCGGGCCATGGGGATCAATAAAGTTCTATCTAATCTCTTATCTTGTATTCATTTAATATGTAGAATACTTGGAATGAACACATTGTGAACAGTACAATGCATTCACCCATGAAATCATTCTGAAAACTAAAACCCTTGTGATTACTTAAGCAACACAAACTTACTTCACTGTTAAACTTTGAATGGTTTTTACACTATATTTCCATTTAGTGAGTGGAAAAACACTTTGATACAACCAAAGTGTTTTGCCAAAACCAAGTCAAGCTAAAAACAAGACATCTGTTTTTCTTAGTTGCTGAAAAGTTGACATTTTTCAGATACAAAATGTCAGCAACTCCCAATTAGCAACTAGCAACACACATAAAGCTTGAGCTGCCATGTACAACCACTCTAATCTATTGTTAGCCAACGAGAAGGAGAAGCCTCACTGTGGGGAATGCTTTAGTGCTCTCCTAAATGAAACCTTAACGAATGTTGTTGTAAAAGAGTATTACTTACAGTTCCCATTAAGCTTATTGGAGCCGGTGACAGGACTCAACATGGGAACATTCATAATCACAGCCCCACATTTATAATGTTTATACTGCCCTCCTGAATGCATAAGTCACCGCGGAGAGTCAAAACAGCCATTAATCCACTCTGCCCATTCTCAATAACCTATTTAAGGGCATCATACGGTCAAAAAATGTACTATGTTTTAGCTAATACTACTATAGCAAACACCTAAGTTGCAGCACACATCATCGTCTACCCTGCTGCAGCCTCCCTATCATGCGTTTTGTAACAGCATCAATTATTAATGTGTTCCCCTGCATACATTTCAGCTCATTGACGGAGGTGTATGTTCACTGAATACTGGCCTGAGGTTATTTCAGTCCATCCTGATAAGCATTTGTCTCAAATGAAATTGATTTTCTCAGAGCAGGATTGATTTAAAGTGAAGTTAATAAGTTAACTGATGTTAGAAGTAAAACCATGACTTCAGTCACAGCTCTAATGGCCTCATTGGAGCATACTACAATAATCCTGGTTAATTTGTTGTTTTTGTAGCACACTCTGACTCCTCTTCATCGTGTACATACAGTATTTTTCTTCTAAACCTTATCTTCCTTCTGTCCTCGCATAAAGTATACTAATTCCATATCTTACCCTCCTATAGACCCTCCCTTTCCTCTGTAGGGTTAGCTGTAGTGTGATGTCCTAGTGATATCTCATCCTGATTATACTCATTTGGCTTGCCAACATCAAGAATACAGAAATAGTTTATAATGTGCACCGCAACCTCTACAAGTGGAGAGATTGTACTATTGACAGCCACAGGGCACTGCCTTCATTCTGTATTTGCATTTAACACTAAAGTACTCCTCACTCCATCCCAGAAATCATACACACTGCACACAAGCACTGCAAGCATGTTGTTGACAGAAAGGAAAGCGCCAATGCTGCAAATTCACAGACAATCAGGGGACATAGTGTACATGTGGCAGGTTTTTAATTCAAGGACAGTCAGCGCTTTACAGCCTAATAATAAATGCTCATACAAGCAATACCAGAAAAAAAGCATTGCTGCATTCTTCCTTGGATCATAAAGAAAAATAAATTGCTTGTTTATTATCTGATGGCTTACTGTCACCTATCAAGGAAGTTTATAGTTAAAAGGCAAACAAATGTGTGAGGCTGAAAAGACATTAACATTCACTGCAACGAGTTACTGTGAGAACAACAGCAACACAAACTTCCTGCTACTGTAGTGTATCCAAACTATACATTCAGGCAGCACTTGGCAAAAATACACAGGAAACCAAAGTCGACTAAACGCTAATGCTTGACTCTTTAAAGATATTGTTCAATAGAAACTCCAGCTACAAAGACCTGCTCCTTTTTGCAGATGCACAGAAGTGGAAGTGGAAGAGTCAGGCTGTAAACAACCGAACCAACAACTGAGAAGTTCTCCTTGTTTGAGGATGTAAAATAATTCCAAGGCTTTTACATATACACTGCCCGGTCAAAAAAAAAAGTCGCACGTGCAATATTTGACTGGACCACCTTTGGTTTTGATTCCAGGAGACATTCAATGGATTTAACTCGGCGAATAGTTCAGATCCTTCTAGGGATGGGAATCGAGAACCGGTTCTTTTTGAGAACCGGTCCCCAGTAGCTCGATTCCTTGGAATCGTTTGCCTGCCTGCTTAACGATTCTGCTTGTCGATTCCGCCTTCGTTGCGCA
>JAQQZY010000010.1:20963002-20976102 GCA_030068375.1 Ostorhinchus rueppellii | reverse complement strand
CCCAAACATCCACCATCTACTAAAATCATTCACTGATATCAACTGTTTAATAATTCCTGTTGATCCACTAATCCATGAAATTAATTAGCGTAAAATACAGTTTGTCATCTTTTCATGGTCATCAGATATGACCCGTTTGGATGTTCAGAGGCTGTGTAGTTACCATGGAAACAGAATCATCTTCTACAACATTGATTCACCAGTAAAACCCATGGAGTCAGATCAATAACAGTGGATGGACACACTTGGTTTATGTTCAATTAATGATATTTTTGCTGAAAAGTCACCTTTTCTTCAGTTTTCTCCATTTTGATAAAATAACCTTTAACCCTTTCATGCATGAATTAGGAGAGAGTTTATCAAGATTTATTTCCTGAGTATTTTTATTTCTCTTTAGGCATGAAAAAAACTATGCTATTATTATTATTATTATTATTATTATTATTATTATCTTTTTTTTTTATGTACCTATTTTTCATGAAGTTATAAAAAATACCCACTCAGCTGGAACCCATGCAATTATTTTTGAAGCAAAGAACCTTAATGTTGCTGATCTGATGTTTTCTCACATTTTAACATATTATAATACTAGTTATTACTCATTCAGATAATATGCAAAAACAAGTTTTTGTTTTAAAAAATGTTAATTACAATCTAATAACAATTAGCAATAGATTGACTTTAATATGTTACTGCAGATCAGGTTTATCAAGAACAATAAAGTTACAGTAATGGTATGAATTACAGTGTATGGGATGATGTATAAGTGTCCACTGTGTTGGTTGATATGGAACTAATACAACAAAATCCATGAATATGCAAAAAAAAAAAAAAAAACAGCTATGAAATGATGTCCACTGTAGTGACATAAAAGGGTTAAATTTACTCTGCATTTTTGTAAACATCAAAATAAAATACAGGTAATTAAATAAAGTAAAATACATGATTTACAGTGAAAAATGTCAAAAAAAATTTTAAATATGATTTTATTTCAACTTTGTTATAACAGATAATGACAGATTTTGCTGAAAAAGTCACATTTTCTTCAGTTTTCTCTATTTTTGAACTTTACTCTGAGCTTTTCTGAATATCTATATTTTACATGATAAGTAAAATTCAATGATGAAAAATTCCAGATTTTCAATGAAAAACACAGAAGATAATATTACAATAAATGGTGATAAATCACTTAAGAATGGTTAAATATAGAAAAAAAAAAAAAATCATGTCACATTTGGTCCTTATGGGTTAACCCCCCCCTCATTCTGATTCTCAGTTTTAACTTGAGCACGTCTTCTTCAGTATGTCACGTCTTCATGCATTCAGTTGCTATAGTGTGATTGATAGATTAAATATTTGCATTAATGACACATTAAACAGGTGTACCTAATAAAGTGGCCAATAAATGTATATCTGCTGTATCTTCTTCCATCAACTTATACTTTGTGCAACTTCTAATGGTGACCTATAGCCAAACATTTTAAATAATATTTCATATGTTTTACATATTAAAATATATATGACTTCCCACAGTGAGGGTCTAATTGTAGCACACGTATATTATATTCATATGTATCCATAATCTCATATCCTCCTTATCGTTCCTTGTACCACATGTACATCGTTAAATACTATGTTCTTTGGTCACTTTAAGTGTCGTAAAGGGCTCTACAAATAAATACTGATTGATTGATTGACTGAAATAAAACAAGCGCTAACACATAGCTTGACAAAACATACGGCCTTGTCTTTAGTCCAGAGCATGACAGTTGACACCATCATATGGCAGCTTAGGTTCTACACACAGAGATCCACCATGAGAGCATGTAACACATGAAAAAGAGACTTCTATTGGGGGAAAAAAAAGGAGTAAAATATCACAGTTTCAGCAGCAACAATATGAACCCCCCTGGAGTCATTTGGTTTTGTGAAATGCAAAAGCCTGACATTGAACAATATCCTCTTGAGTTTCTTCAAACCTGCATCATTACAGTTATCAGTCTGAGCAGAAAAAAAAAAGCAGAATTAATGAATGTATGTGCACTCTACTACTAACACCTTGGTAACAGCAGCTGATATGTGAACATGGTGAAGGCAAGCAGCATTCGAAAGTGTCAAAAAATAAGAAAACAAGACGCTCCGCTGCATAATGCTTCATGAGTTTTTCAAGAGATGATGAGTTGTGAGAGCTTAGCAGAGTGTAGCAGAAGTACTCTATATAAACTCAGGAACAGCAGGAGGTGGGGAGAAGAGGAGGCAAGGGGCACATCTGCAAAGTAAGCTCAGAGAAGTTGTGTAAAAATAATGCTATGGTACGTTAGATTTTTTTATTTATTTATTTTTTTAATGGAAACATATTTCTTGTAGCTGACAACATCAATATCTCCATACCCTTCTGTGAATAGCAGTTAAACTGATATAAATCATGGGTTAAAAGGTTATTTGACTCACTAAGTGGTTCATTTGATCAAAGCAGCTCCTTATTTTACAGCCAAATGTCTGCTTTAAGTGCCTTGTTAAACATATGCCCTAAAACATTGTTATTACAGAAATATCTTCGAACAAATAAAACAGAGAAGCCACTTGCAAGTGATCCTACCAACCTAACCGTACATACTGAATATGTTCACATCACAACAATGAAGTAGTCTGATCTCTAAATGGCATTTAAAGGCAGCAGAATGTGCACATTCAACACCATTGGTAAAAATAAAACTAATGTAGAGAAGACAGCTGCACTAGAGCTCGTGTTCTTACAAGATGGGATCATATGTTGCCATTAAAAGAACATTTCAGTTTGAGAAATCAGTAACCAGTATGTAGTTGTTTTTAAAGTTAGTTATTGTGAATCATGAGTCCCCTGCTGTTTTCTGCGGCTGTTTATTTCCGATATCGCTTGACACGGAAGAGGTTTGTAAGTGTTTGGTGACAGTAACAGTATCTCAGAGAAAGAGAAGAATAGTTCTAGCAAAAGAAAGGATCCTATATTTCTCTGCAGTCATTTTGTAAGAGAAATCTAAACAAGATCTAAAAATAAATCCACTATGCTGTGAAAAAGGTTTAAGGCAGTGTAAAAGCGTAAAACAACAAAAAACAAACAAAGCATTATTATATTTCACAAAATTACTCTTGATGTTCAGAAGCCTTTTACTAGTGTGAGAGTTGCAACTTCTGAAAAAATAAAGAAAATTATTACCCAAACAACCGCCGGCGACCAAAAACATCCACCGATCTAAACTGGTTAACACCTGTTGATTCATTAACCCTATCATTACATGTAAATAATTGGTGTAAAATACAGTTTAATCATCTCTTCATGGTCATCAGATATGACCCATGTGGATGTTCAGAGGCTTCACAGTTACCATGGAAACACTGTCATCTTCTACAACATTAATTTACCAATAAAACCCATTAAGTTGGATCAGTGACAGTGGATGGAGATGTTTGATTTATGTTCATTTTAATGGTAGATTTACCAAAAAAAGTCTTTTTCTTCAGTTTTATCCATTTTGATATGTTAACCTTTGAATTTACTGACTTTCTGTAAACATACAAATTAAATATAGTAAAAATACATGATTACAGTGAAACATGCCAAACATACAGCATAATATTAGAATAAATAGTAATAAATTGATTAAAGAAGGTTAAATAGAGAGGGGAAAAAACCATTTAGGAGCTGCCACTAAAGTAGATCTGGGACTTTATTGGTTAAGTGACTCCGACTATTTCAAAAACTGATGATCTACTGGGATTTTCACACAAACATTTTAGGGTTTACAGAGAATACTCAGAAAAAGACAAAATATCCAGCAAGTAGGAGTTCTCTGGGTGGAAATGCCTTGTCGATGCCAGAGGTCAGAGGAGAATGGGTCAGATTAGTTCCAGTGGGTAGAAAGGCAAACGCATCTCCAATAACCACTGGTTACAATCCAAAGATAAGACTTTACTGATCCCACCATGGGGAAATTTCACAATTGCAGAAGATAATCAAACCTCAAAACAGGCTACAGTATCAGCATATACACTCACCAGCTACTGTATTTAGGTACACTCAGTATTAACAAAGGGTGCATGATGAAGTTGGAGTCAAACAAATACATTTTACCTGTTAAAATGTTCAGTAAAGTTTCTTCATTGATAAGTTTATGTAATTTATGATGCCTTCAAGGACCGTAATATATACTGCATTTACTGTAAGCAATGTGCTTGTTTTTTTGTTTTTTAAACCTACAAAATTACATAGAAAAGTAAAAAAAAAAAAAAGCTAGTTTTCACAGTGCTTTATTTCAGTTGATTACTGTACCTGCTCGAAGAATTTGCATCACAATCTACTTAACTGTGACATTTTAATCTTCCAATAAGCTGATGTAGCCTGTTGTAAAAACCAAGGAACGTGCTCAACAAAAAAAATAAATTACAACTGTGTTTTACTGCATTGTGTTCTCCATTTGTGCATCCACCCCAGAACTAATGCACAATATTTGTGATAAGCTAACACTTGCCAACTACTTTAGGCTTTCAGAAATAAATTGACTGCCTCTGCATCAGCAGGGGTTGAAGGAAAGATGAGGCCCTGGATGTCTCCTGCCTAAAACGTAAAGTCCACAAGTCACTTTGTGTCAGCTCGTCTCATCTCAGCTATACATGCTTCATCCCCAAGGTAACTGCTGTCATCTAGATGAAAAGATGAAAGACAACTTACACCTTAAAGACCAAGAATCTGCAAAAGGTGACGAATACTGATTTTATGCACTTCACGAGAAATGGACAGAAATGTGGCCCAGAGGGACTTGTCATGACCTGTCAAGACTTAAGAAGGGAGAGTTACATCCACGGTATCAAATTATGATAATCAACCTCTTGTTCACTATAGCTGCAGTCTATCATCGACCATGATCCCATTTACATACGGTGTTAGTCATAAGCTACTCATGCGGTCTTTCAGAGTCATAACGCATCAATAAATACTTATTGACATGAGTTAATTTTGACAGGAACACAGCCATTTAACCTTTACTACTTAGCCCAGCATGAGCACCACTTTTCAACTAAGACTATAATTAAATTACACCATTTAAGGTGGATTATCTTTAATATGATAACAAAAAGATCTTTTAATCAGAAAATACTTTAGTCTAGCTTTCAAGATTACTATAACAGGGGTTTAAGGAGAATTACGGAGAGGATTTTGTCAATTTCAGCTTTTTATACCTGAATAAAATGTGATAAATGTTTTTCATCACATTGAAGCGTGTAAGGAAAGCATGCCAAAATCATTAGAGCGGGGTCTCAAACTCATTTTCTTTCAGGGGCCACTTTCAGCCCCATTTCATCTCAAATGGGCTGGACCAGTAAAATAATAGCATAATAACCTATAAATAATGACAATTCCAAATTTTTGTCTTTGTTTTACGCAAAAAAAACCATTAAATCATGAAAATACTTACTTTTATAAACATTCCAAACAAAAAAGATGTGAATAACCTGAAAAAACTTAAATTTCTTCAGAAAAATAAGTGCAATTTTAAAAATATTATGCCTCAACTTATCATTTCTACATGTGCATTATGGATCGGATCTACAAGACACTAAACACCTACTTAGTAACAGGCAGAGAATTGTTAAAATTGTGCTTAATTGTGTTGGTTGTTCATTTTTATTTCAAGTTAATCACATTCTATTGTAACTATGTTATTTTTTGCATTAAAACAAAGACAAAAGATTGAAGTTGTCATTATTTATAGGCATGTCTGTTTTTCACATCAAACCAAGAAGTAAATATGGAGTCATTATTTTTTTGTAGATTATTATGCTATTATTTTATTTTATTTGAGATCATATTGGTTTGTATGTGGAACCTGAACTAAAATGAGCTCAACAGCCTTTTCATCCTATTTCATCCCACGGGCCAGATTGGAACCTTTGGCGGGCCACATTTGGCCCCCGAGCCACATGTTTGACACCCCTGCACTAGAGGGTTAGAAAATTCAAGTATTCCACAACAATAACAAAAACCAAAGCAGAGCAGGTTGTTTTGACCTAAGATCATAAAGGACATCTGGGAGAGTAAACTGCCTTAACAGCTTTCATGTTTGGAAAAGCTTAAGCATCTATTCTGAATTTCAACTAAACTGCTGCTAAAATCACATCTGCAAAATGAATCTTTTTTTTTTCCCCCAAGACATTGGTAACATATGCCCAAAAAAATCATTAACAGGGACTTAATAGCATGGGAAATACAAATTGCAGTTCTCCCCTTGCCCACCCATCCATTACAATGCATAACATTTTTGAATGCTTTCTTTCTCAACTGCATCATGACCCAGACTTAATGGAATTCTTCCTTCATTTATTCAAGGTCAAAGCTCATCACTCCCACAGTCCTTTGCATTGTAAATTTTCCTCTCAACATGTCTGTGGGAGAATTTGAATAATTGAAAATTTCCTCAAGTAGTCGTCTAAATATCAGTACACGGGGTGTGCATAGTGATTTTGTGGTCTGAAAAGAAAACAACATGAACACATAGTATATCAGGGATATGTGGCATATCAGGAACGCACCTTTATTTTGTGTTTTCTTCTGTAAATTTCTGAAAAGCAGTAGCTGGGCTGTATTTCCCAAAAGAAACAGTTACTTTATTAGTGAGTAAGACTCTGTGTTCAGTTAGCTGGGTAAGATTATTAACAGATATAGCACCAAATACTCAGATGGGTAAGGCTCACTGGCCCTTATCCAAGTCCTGACAAACACATTTTTGCCCACTGAGAGCATAATACGGTGTTGTGTTGTACTGCTCCACTCCATCCAAACAACAAATCACAATGATGGATGGACATCAGCAAGACAGTTCAAATCTAATGCTACTCTACCACTTCACAGCCAGGTAACAATCCCCAGCCTGCAGGATCAGCAAATTTTCCAAAAAGAGCAAACATACAGCATCACCAAATTCATTAACTGTTTCCACCGAGTCAATTGATGCTGCAAGCGTTTTCAATCAAGCAATACAACAGCAATTAGCTTCCCCTGAATGACTTGTTTCTCAAGACACCCATGAATGCAGCTTGGAAACAAAATGTAAATAGACACAGTTCCCATTTACTGTATTTGTGGCGCAAATTGAAAAGAAACTAGATTGAAAAGTGATATTAAATTAGTGTTTTATCATCCTCACCAGCAGAGAGGAGCTTTTGATCAGCTCTGAAGATGGAAAAGTCACTCATTTAAAACTGGCCATCTGTGGGGATTTCATTCAGGATTGATTAAAGATACAATATAGATAAGGAATCTTATTTTTAAAGCGGATAGACTCAGTTCAGAGATAAGTAAGTTAGGTGTTACTCCATCATTCCTACACTTACAGAGATGGGATATACAACAAAGACACCCTGTGAATGATAAGGAGTCTGAGAATCAGAGCTGGAAGTCAAACAGAAACCTGTAGTATAACAGGGCTGAATTTTATTATATTTTTTTTCGTACAATAGTCGTTTTAAATAAAATAACAGACATTAGACAAAATCCGGGAAAGCTCTGCTACTTTTCATGGGACCTTATATTTAATAAAAAAGAAGAAGATCAAACCAGGACTGGATGGCAGCCAGAAGAAACAGTAACTAAACACACATTTTATTACTTGATATTTCTTCCATGTTCCAAATTCTGTATTGGGACATGCCCTTTTCAGTAAAACATATTAAAACTGAATGACTCAGAACTGACACCCACTTTGTAACAGTCTCAACAAACAGCCATGGACGCTCATGGGACTGTGTCTATATAAATCATATATTATCAACCAACTGCAAGGACCTTAAATGAATGTGTAAACACCACCAAAAAGGAAAGCACCAGCGTTCTGGACTTCTCTGAATAATTACCACATCAATCACACTGGTGGTTCTGTATGGTCATTTGTAAAACACAACAAGCAATGTTTTAATGCCTCCTGACGACTGCGCAATAAAATACATAAAACATTTAAAACAGTGATGGATACTGAAGGGATCTGAATAAATCAGAGGAAGAGATTTAATAATACCAGGCGGTACACAGTGACCCCAAGTTTTAACAGAATGAAATTAATAATCAGTCAGGAACTTAAATCTAGATGATGCATATGTTCCTCTGACACTGATGTGCATATTTTTGAAGTCAGAACATCATTTTTTTTCCTCGAGATTTTAGGTTGTAAGGTTATGTAATATAAGAAAGGGAAAATCAGGACTTTGTGTAATTAGAAAACATGTTGTCTTAAAAATATTGAACTTCAGCAGAGGCAAAACTGAAAATCCTCCCAGCATTTCACCTTAAGACCTTATACTTATTATAAGTTTTATGCTCGACATGCTCTTGGCAGGCATCAACATAGCAACACAACAACAACGCCGGATAAAAATGCATATTAAAACCAGCTTTTGCAAATACGAACATCGAGTTGGAGCACTTTGAAAGCAGTTGCATTAACGTCAATGTCTGTATCAGAGAAGTGTGCTAAACGCATTCAGCTCAGGCATGTGTTTCGCTTAAAACACTCAAGGAACATCAAAAGTCAGTCTAAGCTCATCTGAATATGAAACAAAAGGAGAGACTGTCATGTGTAGAGCTCAACAAACCACACATAGAGCATGGAATTACAGCATGATATAAAGGGAATTGGATACTTACTGTGGAGAAGTTCACTGGGTAGCATTCCTCTCCTCGAAAGGTGCACTGCAGTAGCATATCACCGATGTCATGACCCGTGCGGTTATAAAAGTCAGTCATATTGAACAGTTTGGGCTTGAAGTTCTGGAAGTTTGCTTTATCCTTGAGGGCAGCCAGAACCTCCGGCTCAGCCAAGT
Source organism: Ostorhinchus rueppellii (assembly GCA_030068375.1). NCBI lineage: Eukaryota > Metazoa > Chordata > Actinopteri > Kurtiformes > Apogonidae > Ostorhinchus > Ostorhinchus rueppellii. The sequence goes on along the minus strand of JAQQZY010000010.1, from coordinate 20,967,252 downwards.
GTGGGTTGGCTATTTGGTAGTTATTATTGAGGAGGGCTAGGAGCTCTCCTACGTGATAGAGGTCATTTCTGGTGATTTTGGAGAAGCGAAACTCGTTGAGGTTACAGAAGGTAACAGCGGGGAAGGTGAGGTTAGGAGCCGCCACCTCGTCCAGCTTAGTGACGTGAGGATATTCCAGGTAGTATGACACTCGATCCATGCAGACCAGCATCAATAAGCCTAAAGAACCAAGAAAGGAAAGAGACCAAAGGAACCGGCGAAATGTCATATGCCCATAGGCAAATATGTGACTCATCCCATGAAGGGTGGAAATATTAGCGAAAGCCTGCAGGTTGGAGGGCCTGACGCTTTCAATGCTTTCCTCTGAGCTTCCCTTCATGGCTGTAGATGATGTTCAATACTGTCTCCCCAAGAACTTCAGGTTAGAGACTTTGCTTAGCAACAGCAACAGCAGAATCCAAGCGGCAGTATTGTTTGGTACACTGCTTCTTTATTCCTTCAAGAAGTGGTAATGTTCTCAATAAACAGCTACCTTAAAATGGTTGTCAGTCTTTGTAACAGTTTTCTTTTCATCACAATCCACCTTCTCGTGGTAGTCAGCTGTCTCTGTAGTCCCAGGTCCCCCTTTTTTTTCTTTTTTTTTTCTTTCAGGCTGCTATTTTATTATCTCCAAAGCTGTCTCTCTCTCACTCCCTGCTCAGCTGTCCTTTGTAGCGGCACCAAACACAATGACAGCTCCAGAAACACCCACTTCTACCAAAACGCAATGCCTCCTGATTCCTGAGTGGTGTGAAAAGGGACAAGAATATGAGGGACAAAAAAAGAGGAGAACAGAGAAAATAGCAGACGTAAGGACAGAGACGAGAGATGAGAGGAGGGGGGGGGACTGCAATGAAAAGGGCTAGCGTTTGGAGAGAGGTGCTAAGCCTCAGCAGTCAATGGGACCCTTCCTCCTCCAATCGGAGAGAATGCCTCTACATCGCTGTGATAATGGGATGCAATGGTTTTGTGAATGGAGGTAATAAAGACAGAAATGGCTCACTGGTCTCTTGCTGCCACCTTCTTTTTTTCTCTCGTGTCTCTTTTGCTCTTCTCTTTGCTTCCCGAAACGAAAATGAGGGGGTCAGAGACCTCCGACCAGCCCACCACTGTGCTTGACAACCGGCGCTCACAGCTTCCACGGGTTCCACTTCCTTATTTGCACAGATCCTCAGTTAATAGAGAAGACCACCTTTTGATGCTTTATGGTCACCCCCCACCGGCAAACCCACTAAAGCCGCATCGAGACCTCCAGCTTTAGTCCTGTTAACATACAGATTTATATTCTGCCGTGTGGAGCCTTTCACTCTCTTTTTCGCTTCCTCTCTCTCTCTCTCTCTCTCTCTCTCCCACCACTCCCCCCTTTCTTGCGCTCTCGCTCTCTCTCTCTCTCTCTCTCTCTCTCTCTCTCTCTTTCAGTATCCCTCTCTCTCCCTTTTCCTCTTTAGTAGTCAGGATCCATCCCACTGCTGAATGGCTGCTTTGCCTGTGTGTCTTTGCTCATAGGGGGAGTCTCTCAATCTGGACGCCACCTTCACCATTATTAACAATTCTATAATCTGGTCCAACAGCCTGTGCCATCAGCGTATTTGACAGAATACAAGAATGCCACAGGTTGCATGTTTATCGTGCTGACACATGTGAAAACACAGCTAAATCATGCTCTTTATGTTCACACTTGAACCTTGGCATAGCAATGCAAACAAATAGAAAGAAGTGAACATACTGAACATCCTCGACTCATAGTTTTTTCTCTCTTAACTTAATAAATCATCTCATTCATCTCACTTTAACGTCTTCTCTTGTAACAGCGTAGGTCTAATATTTTCATCTTCCATTAGTCCAGCTATACCAATCCTAGGATAATGTATGAAGCTACATGAGAAATTCAGGTTTGACCTGTATCATGATGGGTGATTTTACTAGGGTTAAAAGTTCACCACGCCATTCAAGAAAAAAAAAAAAAACCCAAAAAAAACCTTTTCATTTCTCAGCGGACCAAACAAGATTATCACTCATTGGCTGCCCAGGATGGCTTATTATCATAATAATGGGTGAACTGTGAAGGATATGACCACAGCCCTTGAGGATTAAATCAATACTCTTCCCTAGCAACCATGCAATGAGACCCTAACAACCACTGCCCACAACAACAGTTCGCGCAATTGCAATACAGATAAACTCGGTAAACCTTTTCACCTTCTTGAAATGGTGAAAACTACTTCTGTGGAAATGCAATGTCAACCATACACCGTTACAATCCAGATGCAATTTAAAAATGTTCACTGAAAGAAATGCAACATGACAGCCCAAGTGATAGAATATTGTGTTCTTGTATCCACCTCTCACAATATTTTTATCTGACAAAAGATGTTAAGTCATTCAGCATATGTCCGCCAAAACAATACCTAAGATATTGAAAATCAAAACACTACAAGGTAACAGCCTTGTAAAATTTCCTTCCCCACAAAAAGCAATACGCAGCAAATTCAGAACAAGCCCCTAGAAGTTTAATAACCCATAATATTACGACAACTTAATGTGCAATACAATTTCTTGTCATTTGACTGATTTGATTAGGATATTTGCATTTACAATAGATGGGTATTTTAAAATGTTATTGCAGATAATATAAGCTGTATTAAATCCAGCTTAAACCATCAGTGGTTTAACAATGTCTATATTCGAAAATAGTTATTGTAAGTTAATGTTACTGATAAATACTAACACTAAATATCCTTCAATAAAGACAGTTAGGATATGGCTATGGTTTATACGATGCTACATTTACAATTACATGCACCCTTTATCTAACCCTCTACCGATAAATACAATCAGATGCACGTTTAAAAGAAACTAGCAAGTTGACTCATGGGGAACCACAAGATCTAGAACCTCTGATACAAAATTGGTGATGAGTGATTCCACACTTAAGATTTGATACCGATTACTTTTTGCATAAAACATTTGATACCAATTACCGATTACTGGTAATTATTTATTGGTGAATTTTTTTCTCAATCATATTAATAGTTCTCCTAAAAACAAATACCATCAAATACTGGCCAGGTAATAACTTTAATGTGCACGGTTCAAAACACAAAAGTTAAACAAATAGATACATAACGTGTATTTGGCTTAAGTTTTATCAGCTGGTAAAAATATGTCCATACAACACTTCTTTTTGTTGGCCATTTCTCCATTTTTTCAAATTCGCCTGTTCATAATGTGCTGTGTTGTTGCTAACAAGGTAAACACTCATAACTTGTTGCTCTTCTGGCCATGTGACTCTTGGACCAGTTCAATATGCTGTGGGCTGGGGGGTGTTTCGGCACAAAACACTGGAGTAAGTCACCTAAAATATCAAGAATCAGCACGTGCACTTTTATTTCACATTTATTAATTAGTAATTGATACTTTAATGGAGTAGTCGATACCAAAATTGGTGATGTACGGCTATCAATATATCGATAAAATGGTATAGATACTCCCGTCACTAAATTACATTAATAACAGATGTTATTATATCATTAAGTAAGTTCATGCGTTTTGTTGTATAAATGTGAGAAGGGGGCGGGATTTAATACATTTTCTCCTTCCCACTTCTTTTTGAGCAGTACATATTGAATTTGTTTTAATATTACTTGTGCACATGGAAATTGCTATTTTCTCTTGGTCATCTTTATTACCTCCGCCAAGGAGGTTAGGTTTTTGCCGGCATTTGTCTGTTTGTCTGTTACCAAGATAACTCAAAAAGTTATGGACGGATTTTCATGAAATTTTCACAGATTGTCAGATATTGGGTATCCTACAGATGATTATATTTTGTTGGTGATCCATACATTCAGCGTCATCTAGTGGATGAAAGTACAAACACTGCCTTGGCGGAGTTCTGTGCTCTCCAAGTGCTTCTCTTGTTTATTATTGTATTTGCTCTGATATTAGTTCCTTGCACAAAAATGATGTTTATTTTTTTTTTCTTCCTTCTGCTCAAAACAAATACATGAATGAATGAAAAATGAATTCCACTGGCATTTTCAGTTGAATTTGACATGATGGCAATGTGGCCTCATTGTTCATCTGCTGCAAGGTAACCCATTTCAGTTGCCACGTTTACATGGACACAAATAATCAGAATAAAAGACCAATCAGATTGAAAATGCTTCACGTAAACACGTCAATTGGAAGATTCTGATCCGATCAAGTACGTT
>JAQQZY010000010.1:20947823-20959948 GCA_030068375.1 Ostorhinchus rueppellii | reverse complement strand
TTTCTGATTCATCTTATTAAAGTATGTAAGATTTAGCACATTTAATGTCTGAAGCAGATATTTTCTAAGAAATTGTAGAGCAGTGTTACATATCAAATTCCTCCACAGTGATTGAATATGAGGTTGAGCATTATTAATTCTTGCAGATGACAGTTCCATGTAAGAGATGTCCAAGAATGTTCGAAGCCAGTGTACATTAGCGATATCGTGCAGCGGTTTCCAATGCTGAGCTAGTAACTTTTTATCTGCAGTAAGGCCTGCAAGCCAAACTTTGCGATTCTTTTCAGTAAGTGAAAGACAGGAATCATCATACAGGAGTTTAGTTTTGTTCGACCCAAGAGACTGAAACGATATATTTATACAGAGATGTCAAGTAACAAAGTACAAATACTTTGTTAAGAAATTTGAGTTATCTATACTTTACTGGAGTAAGTATTTTTCAGCCCACTTTTTACTTGTACTTCTTAAATTTTCACACAATTCTCTGTACTTTACTCCTTACATTTTAAAAATAGCCTCATTACACTTATTTCATTTTTGTTTTCATTCTGGCTTGTCATTGTTCAAATTAAAAAACTATCCAGATAAATCGCACCATCCACTCACCATCAACTTTATTTTTTACTTTAGGGGCAATTCATTTTAGCAGCAGACTCAGTTTCATTAAAAAGACAGATAAAAAGGAAGAAAGAGAGACAAACAAATCCATATCTGTCACTCAGCACAGGCCCTTGCAGCATAATAAAGTAATATAAAAATACAGAGTGATACATGGTGCTAAATTTGATTGTGGTTGGATCAGAAACATAAACCTGTACCATTCTAACACCCTATTAGTTTGTATATGATCCATTGCACCTGACTTTTTGCACCATTCCAATACTTGTATACAGCTAGTCTTCATATCTTCAGCTCCATGAAACACATGTTAATGCTCAGTAGGACACATATATGGTTCTTAAATACATTTGCATTGTACTCAAATGCATTCGTTTTCAACAGGCATATATGCAGCTGAAACAGGTAGCCTAGTGCATCTGAAATGTTTCATAATTAAAATTTTAACATATCAATTATTTTTACAATTAATTTAACATCATAATCATTATGTCCTTTAGAAGACTGTTTTTTGGGAGGTGGGGTTGTGCACTATAGGCCCCTGTGGCACCACCTAAGTTTTTGTCCTAATGGCATTTTTTTCCCCGTGCATTTACTTTTATAATTTAAGTAGTTTTGAAACCAGTACTTGAACACTTTTACATGAGTTGATAAAGAAGATGAGATCAAAAAGCTTGAGTTGATACTTCAACTTCTACAGAAGATCTTTTTAAACCCTAGTATCTATACATCTACCTGAGTAATTAATGTGAATACTTCAGACACCTCTGAATTTGTAGCACAAAAAATAAACACTTACAGTTGACATAGGAGAGGCTGAGACTTCCTGATTGTGTCCGAATTGGTTTATTTAGAGAAAATGTTGCTGTTTGTCTCAGAAAAAGTATTTATCTACAATTTAATACAAAACATTTCAAGCAGAATTAACACTTGTTATCAGGGTTGGCCTTGGGTGTTTCAGTTCTCTTCAGATGTGGTTCTCATTTCTGGTCTCTTTCCAGGTCGGTCTCATGAGAAATGGACATTTACTTGCTGAAGCTCCTCCAGAGGCAGTCATGAAGTTGCACAGTGCAACAGTGAGTACAAACCAAAACCCACGGGTGTTTGTAGTCATGGAAGGGAGCCTTTGCATCATATAAAGATATTTAAAAGTCATCCCTATACTTTTGTACATGCAGGACAGCGTATAAATACATGGATGGAAAGAAAATAGTTTAAGGCAAGATTGAAAGGGAGGCATTTCTTTATGCTGCTAAAGAAAAACAAAGCAGCTTTTTTGCCTCTTTGCTAAAATCTTAATACTTGGTTGCTGTGGGTACAGTGCGGTTCATGTTCACCCTCATTATCATCCACTGCAGACCTTGGAGCATGCCTTCCTGCAGCTGTGTCAGTCATCAGACCGAATAGAATCTAAACAGGACTCCAGTCCACGGGCCTTAGTGCTGGAGAATAGCCAATCATTTGAGAGCGGACGAGACGAGAGTCGACCAATTCTTGGACTCGCACCAGAACCTACAGAGGAGATTCCCAAATATTCAGGTATAATGGACTGCACAGTGACTTGTTGCTGTGGCCACATAGAGAATTGATTGATTGATTAAATTATATTTTTATTTTCATATCTTGTGGGTTTACAAGTCACCAAAAGTACAGCTGCAGAGGCCAAACATCTCATTACAAAATTATAGGTTTTTATAGCTTGGTCTTAAAATATTCTCTCACAGGCTTGGCAGACAAAATGATACCAAAAAGACTGCTTTTCTGAAGCACATTTCAGGTTTTTATTTTTTAAATTTTTTTTAAGAATCATTAGTGCAAAAGAATTGCAACATAAAAAAAACAAAACAAAAATAAAAAATCTTAGTGGAGCAAATGGTAATGTTCTTGAATAAAGATATATGAGAAATGTTTGTCATTTGTTTATACTGTATTAAACATGCGGTTGAACACACTACTTATTCTGTAAGACAGTAAATGTGAGACATATTTCAGGACAGCAAGTTAATCAAATGAACATTTGTGAAATGTAGGTGTCACTTCTGTAACCTCCTCCTGTGAGTTCAACAGTCACCTTATTTCAACTCAACATTTATAGGATATTTACATATTTGACTGTGCCTGTGGAAAAGTTTTTCAAATGCATTTTTATTGTGTTTACAAAGCGGACTGGAAGGTGCGAGCCAGACATGTGCTGCCAAAGTTTCGAAACATCGCAGCCCTGACAATAAAAACCTTGGTGCGGATGAAGAGGATGCCGGGGTAAATCATATAAACTGATGAAGACAACGATATTCAATCTGTAAAACTAGTTTTCCTGTTGGCCTAGTGTTGGTGACTGTCACCTTCTCTGCTTTCCCTTTAGTTCACTGTGTTTCCAGTTTTTGTTGCCAGTCATCCAGATCTCTCTGATCTGTCTGTGCGTTGGAGGTGATCCAAAGGGGATCCAGGTCGCCGTGGTGAACAACGAGACCTCCTCCTCCTCCTCCTATAGTAACCTGCTGCTCTCCTTCCTGGATAACTCCAGCGTCCATCAGGTATTTGATCTATATATAGTACATATGTCCTCTTGCTACCTTGTGAATGAAATTTTTGTCACCAGTGTTTGTTACTAACTGATGGTTTGAAAATGTGTTCAACATTGTAGTTTTTAGTGTCAAATCTCTATCCAAACCTAACTGTTCAATCATATTGCACAAATATATTCAGAGCATGTTGCTCACTAAGTTGGAAAACACCAGAAGGTCACACCTGGTTTGTAAAATGTTCAGTCTGAAAAGGAAGTAAAAGTCTTTTCTCCGAAGAGTTAAATTTATTTTGTCTCTCATTAAATCAGTTTCACTTCTGCTCCCAGTTGAATAAACACAGCTACTTTCAAGTTTCTGTTTTCTATGAAGTCAGTGAAAGAGACATGACTCTGCAGTGCATGAGTAGTTCTGTGGGTGTGTATGCAGATTCATACATATGACAGATGTCAGTTTACAACAGTGGTTGAATGTAACTTAACTGTAAGTACATTTACTCAAGTGTACAAGATCCAGACATATTACTTTAGTATTTCTCAAGTAATGTGCATAAGTCAAAGGCAATTTTTACATCACTACATGTTACAAGCAATAAAGGTTATTTTGCATATAATATTATTCATTTGGGATTTAAAAAAAAACACTAATATATTATATTTCTACACAATTAATTATCATAGTATCTGCAATAATTAAAACAAATCTCACCATTACCAGTTGGATTGATTCATATATTATCAAATATTTGATATTGTTCTGTTCTGTATGTTTCCCTTTGTACTTAAAGAGTATTTTGAAGACAATACTTTTGTAAATTATTCAAATAAGGGTATAAATGCAGGACTTTTACTTATAACAGAGTATTTTTTTTTTTACATTGTGGTATTGCTTATTCCAGTAAAAAAAAAATCTGAGTACCCTTACCACCACTGATTTATGATAAACAACAACCTCCAACACTAAACCACTCACATTCAAGTCATCTATTCCTACAGTTCTGTAGATGAGCTTTTAAGATAATATAATTAAATATGCTTCATAATAAGTAACATGTACGTTCTTTATCCATTCATAGGTGCCCTTATCCCATTCAGATGCATTTGATGGTATTTATAACGGCGAGTACTGGGGAGTCCTTGGCTTTGGAAAGAACTTCACCAGCTACCTGAATAAAAGGTAAAAGACCAGCACATGTTGGCATGTTTTGCATCTTATTTGTGTATCCTATCAGGTGGTAGGTAGTTAAATTCTAATCTGCCTCTGAATGTGCCATTCCTCATTATGATTAAGGAAATATTGGATTAATGTATTTGTATTTTGGGATTACTGTTAGACATGTCACCGCATCATATGACCTCAGTCACATAACATCTTTTTCTACCATCCTCTGGTGACCCTCAGTGACAAATTCTTATTTCCTTATTCATTTGTCTATCTTTGTCTAGACAGTTCCTTTTTATATTTGTCACTCTGCAGCTGTGATAACAAAAGCTTGTGTTCCTCAGTAGTTATTTAAAAGCGTCAGCAAAGTAGAGCGACTTCGTAATAACACCGGTGTGACGCACAGAAGGCATTCCAGCTGCAAAACAACACAACGAAACTGACAAAAGACAGTCAAAAAACATTCGGCTCAGAAATTACAATTCTAACTGTATAATAGACACAACATAAGATACACCTGATCACGTTAATTTTAATACCAAATATTTTATTTAGAAATACATAAGATATAATTATTGATACATTTGTCAGCAATTTTTCTGTGTAAAAGCTGTAACGGCATTACATTTAGTGAGGAATATTGCAAAATACAGTTCAGGACATATATATATATTTGTCTGGATTCACTGTGACACTAATGTGCAATGGCAGTAATATTTTTTTTTGTAATCAAATTTTTATTGAGCAGTTGCACATCAATTTACAATACAAAAGTAAGTGGGCATGAAAAATATAAGACCGTTTATCATCACAAAAATAAACTCCACAAATTCAAAGTAAAACTATAGCAGGACTTAGAGACTTACATAAAACAATGATCCCTACCCACCCAAGCCTAAGCTCAACACACACCTAACCCAAATTAATCAGTGGCAGTAATACTTCTGCCATGCACATGGTGAAACACTGTCAGCTCTGTGGTATGAAGTAGTGAAAATGAATGTACTTTAATGCATTCTATAACAATAATACATACACTCACTGGCTACTTTATTAGGTATACCTGTTCAGTTTGCTTGTTAAAGCAAATATCTTACAAGTCAATAACACGGCAGTAGCTCAGTGTGTTTATGCATGTAGACATAGTCAAGACAATCAGCTGACTCAGCTTCAGAATGTGGAAGAAAGGTGGTTTAAGAGAATGTGGTATGGTTGTTTTTCTAAGTATTTCAGAAAGTGCTGATCTTCTGGGATTTTTGCACGCAGCTGCCTCTAGGGTTGACAGAGAATGAAGGAAGGAATATCCAGTCAGTAGTATCTCTCTGGGGAAAAATGCTTTGTTGATGCCAATTGTCAGAGGAGAATAAAAGACAACAAGGCAACAGTATCTCAAATAACCACCAATTACAACAGAGGTATGCAGAAGAGCTTCTCTCATCTCACAACACTTCTATAGGTACTCAGAGTACTTGCAAGTGCCCAGAGAGTATAAATTATAGTTTAATAATTGCAGATACTATGAAAAAACAACACCACGCCAACAATTACAGTCCCCTCATGTGACTATGACTCAGTCCTTCAGGTGAAAGGGCAGGGTTTTGTTCCAGGTTGTGAATCTCTATTAATTGTTTGCCCTCAGAGAAAAAGAACGACACTTGGGTTGACAGTCTGGTTGTGCCTGTCCTGAACTCACCTAGACAGGTCCCAGCTTTGTGTCAACCAATCAGATGCAGACATAGTCATAATCATGTGCTGCTCGTGTGACAGGCCTGCTTGCGCCAAACAAAAGTTGAGATGACGCTCCTGCACAAACACAAATAATCGTAATAAATGAAATATGACAGAGTTTAGACAAACCGTATCATTCCTGACCAAAGAGCTTTTGCATGTAGGCCTGCTGCAAACACACCACACATCCACCAGTTCTAGTCGGTATATAAGCAGTGAACTATTATTTTAATTCAGATATTGAGGATTGAGGATAAATTATGTTTTTACTTAGTAGACAATGGTTTGTTTTATACCTGTTTTAGGGGAAACTTTTAGGCATAGAAGTTAAGTATTATCTGTTCTTTCTTTAGATCCATGTCTAAACACACACACATTCAAACACACATGGCATTCTCACACATAGGTGATAAGAAGTAAACTTATTGTTGGCGTAAGTTAGAGTAGAGGTCCCCCATCTGCCTAATCTAGATAAGATATGCTAATTTTAAGACCAACCCATTGTAAGGGTGAGCCTGCCCATAGGAAGAATAAATATCTGGTTGATCGGAGCTCTTTGTTCCATTGAGTCCTCAGCACTGAGCATCTACTTTACTTGTGATCAGAATAAATTCTGTTAAATTTGATATTGAGATGAATCCAGACTCATTCTTGGAGCTTCCAATAAAAGAACACAGTAACAGCAGTATGAACAAAATGACTGAAATTGTCAGAGCTATAAATTACTTTTCCTTACCAATAGCCTGCAGTTCCCATATGAACTTAATTATGGTTCTGTTGACCCTCCAGTGTCAAGTTATCATGAACAATTCTAAATATTTCAATAGCTCAAAATAGTTCAAATGTTTTTAGCATTTGCATGCTTCCTAACATACCTGTCAAAGAAGCCTCAGGTGTCTGAAGTGATACATAACTTACAAAATAGCACAATTTTATTTAACTTATTTTTCAGGCATGACATATCCCGGTCATGTTTTGTCAAGTAGTTGTACAGACTCAAATTAGCTGTAAATGAACACAATAAATTGAAGCAAAAAAGAAAATACTATGAAAACCTGCACCTTCAACAGCACATTTCACCTTTTGCTTGCATATCTTTATATTTTACTCTCATTACCATTGTAACAGGGTGATCCAGCGGCAAGTTTCTCGAGAGGTAGTGGACGGAGGATCAGTGCACGTCTGGTTGGACCTGACAAGTAAGAGTTACTTTGGGATTTTTTTCATATTGTTTCAGAATTAATGAGTTGCATTTAATGGTTAACATGATTTATATAGAAACATCAAATCCACAAAATTGCAGTGCACACAGATATGATAGATCTAATATTTAGCGGTATTCATGCTCTTCTTTCCTCCAGATCGACAGATTGCCTTAATGCTGCAGAAGAAACTTCATGACGCCTTTCAGGTAAAGCTTTGTTTTGGGTTTGAGATATAACCAGGAGTCATTCAGTAAGCTCTGTAGAAACAAACATGCATCCAGTACGAGATGTTAACACTGCCTACAGAAAACTATAAATACTCATTCAAACTTACTACTACACGTGGTTGCGTGTGTTTTGTTTAAGACACTTCAGCAGCATCTGGCACCAGTGATGACATTTTATCATATATCATCAGAGGTGGCAAAAGTACTCACATTCTGTACTTAAGTAGAAGTACAGTTACTTGGGTGAAAAAATACTCTCATAAAAGTAGAAGTACTGATTCAACCCCTTTACTTAAGTAGTACACTAAGAAGTACACCTTCTCAATTGTAATAAACTACAAAAGTAAAAAGTAAAACTGCATTTTTTGCCATGAATCATACTTATTTAGCCAGCCAGAATCATATAAAAAATCATATTATCATATAAGAATTTTCATGGATATGGGCACAGGTAAAATTAAACAAAATACAGGTGGGTAGCAGGCAAGGAAGTGAAAAACTAAAAAAAAAAGATTTATGGATGAAAATAATTTTCAGGACATTTAATGATAATGATCATCTAATTTCACTGTAGTTTTATATTGAAGTGAACTTCACCTCTTTATATATGGTTAAAGACAACATTAAGCAGCACATGTGAGAGATTTACATACCGTCACATCCTTTTAGTTTGAAAAAGTCATGAGCCTATTCTGAGAATGTAACTGCTATAAAGTACAGATATTTATGCAAAAAAGTAGGGAGTAAAAGTAAAAAGTTGGCAGAAAAATAAATACTCAAGTAAAGTACAGATACCTAAAAAATCTACTTAAGTACAGTAACGAAGTACTTATATTTTGTTACTTCCCCCCTCTGTATTATAATGTGCCACAATCTGCCAGTCTGATGTCATCTCTGTCCTCTTTCTGTGTTCTGTTTACAGGCTTTTGTCGAGAACCGGATAGGTAGCATGTCCTATTTGGCTTCCCTGCCAATAAAGGTAAAAAAAAAACAACAACCTTAAAATTCAGAAAACACATTAAAGGGTTTATATATAGCATTTTTACTTTCAAGTATTAAAAACTAAAATGGGTGCTTCTATGAAACTGGGTTTATTTTGGTACCTGGCACTTTGCCAGCTTTTTTAGACCCAATAATAAAAGAGACATTTAAACATCTTTCTCCCCAGGATGTACCTAATGACAACCTCAGATTAAAGCAAAAAAATTATACTCCTGCTCTGAGACATCCCAAAATTAATGATTTTTTAATCAAATATTGAGGCCAAAAATAGGACCAAAATTTGGACAGGAAAAGCTACGTAGGCGTCAGTGCATTTGATCTGGAAAATATGGCTTTAAATGGTCTTATATACCACTATAAATAAAGATACTGTGTTAAATTTGTTGATCCTAGTGGTTTTTTGAACCCAGATGTGCGGGTTTTTCATGAATTGGCAGTCTCATTCCAGGTTTCGCGTGTAACCCATCATGTCCATTGGTGTTACATGAGGAACCTGCCCATTTAAACACAAATAAATCACGAGTGACTTTTGCAACAGCGGTCATTTTGTGAAACACTCTGCTTTACATATTTATTTTGATTCCCAGAATATACCTGTGAGAGAATAAAAAGATATTTCGAAAAACTAGTAGCGCAAAATTTTCGTGTCTTTTTTTACTGTATTGTATGTGGAGTTTTAAAAAGTTAATCAATAAATAAATTAATTAATAAAAATAATATAAAACTGTATTTTATCTGAAAAATAGTTTCTCTTTTATCTCAGTAAATATTCATTTTTAAAACATATCCAAAGTACTTCCAAACTTGCTTTACAATATTAGTCTACTTCTGGTTTGATATTTTAGCCCCACTTTCTGTTTTTAGGGACCAATTTCATAGAAGCACGCAAATACAAGTGCCATTAGAGTATTTAGAATGAAGAGCTATGATGTTATGCCAAAGATGCCAATGTATCAGATTGCTGAGATATGAACTGAGTCTATATGCTCTAAAAGGGGTTTATGTGACCACTAGAGGGAGTAGTGAGTCACTCTGCCATGGGTCTTTGATGAGATGGAAGAAGAACCGCTAAGAAACAACTTTTAGTCAAGAAAAGTGACAAAAGTTGGAAACACCGTTGTTTGCACCACTGGACACAGCTGTAAAAGGACAGAATGGAGTTTGATGCTGAAATCATAGCATTTTTTCTACACGGATAAATTAGATTATGAGGCTTATGAAGGTATAAAGTTATTATGTGATGCTATTATCTTTGTTCAGTTGACTGTTTGTTGATCTGGAGTTCAGATTAAACTGTGACAGTTCTGTTCTTAATTAAACACTTCCAATTCCAAATAGATTTTTACCTACTGACAAGACAAAGTGTACAGAAATTGGAGATGCTTTGTGCTTTTACTGTGGCTGTTTTCTGTGTAAAAACATAGAATGTATTCATTGGTGGTTTTAGTCATAGTCTTTCAGTACACAAGTTGCCCCCCTCGGAATATCGATATTACTTTAACACCAAACAATACAAGTTGATAACAGCATAGACAAAAATATTATTATTATAACATAAATATTGTACAAACAGACACTTCTATAATTATTTTAACTGTTTCTGTGTTCCAGTTTGAGGAGCCAATCTATGGAAGCCAAAACACAGACTTCACAACGTTTGTGACACCTGGAGCTGTTCTGAGGTCAGTCATTTATGCACTGGTTAATGACAGTCTGTTGTGTCTCTTTGTGTCAGAAACAGAATACTTGCAGGGCTGAATCACCAACGTGTTTGTAAAATACTGTGCCAACCACGAATATAACCCTTTTTCTTCATCTTTTCCTCCTCCAGCATCACATTCTACCTCGCAGTTGGTCTGACAGCACTTTCCTTTGTCCTGGAGAGAAAAGAGGGGCTTTTGGACAGATGCTGGGTTGCAGGTGAGAGGTCAAAGTTCATAAACATTGTGTATTTTGCTCATCAAAAGTCCAAAATGACTCAAACTGTGCCCTGATTCTACTTTTCTTAGTGTTTTGTTGTTGCTGTAAAAACCTGCACTAGACTGTAAAATGTCTATGCAATTTATATCGTTTTACTACAGTGGTTTTTCTAAGTACCTGTCAAATCCCTTTAGATCATTTTAAATCACTTTAAATCACTGGGCCTTGAAATGTGTAAATACTGTAGATTGACTCTTAATGCATTTAGTTTTCTACAGATTTTTAAATTATAAATGTTTTGTTTATAGTACTGTAGAGCAAGTTTTTTAGAGTAAGTTTTTTTTTTTTTTTTAGAGTATATACTAACCTTGATGTTAATATCAATCTGGTTACTAACCTGCCTGTTTTGTTTTGTCTTAAATTTTTTTTCTGAGCCTATTTTTCATGGAGTTACAAAAATCTTCACTCTGCTGGACTTTATGCGTTTAACTTTAAAAGCAATGAAACATGTATTTATATACTGTGTATTTATATACTGTGTATATTTTTATATATATTTGGAGAATGGAACAATACATGACATAATTCAATGATTTTAGAGTGAGTATTAACCCTTTCATGTATGAATTATGAGAACCTACATCAAGATTTTTTTTCTTAAGTGTTTTTATTCCTTTGTAGGTATGAAAAAAAAAGAACAATGCAACTGAATTTTTTTCTGAACCTATTTTTCATGGAGTTACAAAAATGTTCGCTCAGCTGGACATTATGCATTTAATTTTAGAAGCAAAGAAATATATATATACTGATATACTGTGTGAAAACTATAAGATAAATACATTTTTATTGCTGCTAATCTGACGATTTCTCACATTTTAACACCTGCATGGAAATAATATGCCAAAAAAAAACAAACAAACCACTTGTTAAAAAAAAACTAAACAAAACGGTTAATTACAGTTTAATAACAATTAGCTTTTTTTTCTCTTTTACAATCAAACATACCATTGCAGATCAGGTTTATCTAAAACAGCTAACTTACAGTAACCGTATGAATTCCAGTGTATGGGAGCATACTGTGTTGGCTGATATGGAACTAAAAGGACAAATCCATACATATAATATACAAGAGAACCCGATTGAACAGCTGTCCACTGAAGCGACCACTATGCAGGAAAGGGTTAATGCAATATATTTTATTTAAGCTTTATTTAACCAGGAAAGTCATTAAGAACAATTCTTATTTACAACGACGGCTTGATATACAGTATCACCAATGCAAAAACTTCCTTCTACCACTGTATTTCTAGTGAATAAATACTGCTATGGGTGTCTTTAGAAACACATCGTCCCCTGGATGCCTTTCATTATTTTGCTGAAACATCCTGTTTTCACCTTGATGGAACAGAGCACGTTCAAAAGGGATCATGTGGGTTTGGAGAATAGAACAATATTTGACAGAATTCAATGATTTTAGAGTGAGTATTAAAGCAATATATCACTAATGCATGGGGTGACCAAAAAGTTTCTTGTACCACTGTATTTCTAATAAATAAATACTAGTATGGGTGTCTTTAGAAACACAAATTCACACATTTACAAATCAGTTTTAGGGGTAAAGCAAAACTACTCAGAAAGTGGTGCTGTTTGTTATTTAGTATTGAGTAAAGTCTATCTATCTATCTATCTATCTATCTATCTATCTATCTATCTATCTATCTATCTATCTATCTATCTATCTA
>JAQQZY010000010.1:20896476-20925714 GCA_030068375.1 Ostorhinchus rueppellii | reverse complement strand
AGTAGCTGGGATAGGCTCCATGCGACCCCCGTGACCCTAATGAGGATAAAGCGGGTATAGAAAATGAATGAATGAATAAATAAATCTCCTTATGATGGCTCTATTCTGTGGTTTATAGAGCACAACGCTGACTTTATATTTCATTAATTTTATGGGTATTTTAGTGGCCAATTTAAAAAAAAGAAAAAACAAACATAAAAATACACCAAGGTAAATATGCCAAATGTTTTATGTATGTGACAAAGGCTGTAATGGAAGATGAGGCAAACAAGACAAAACAAACATATAGACACTAAATCTTAATCAAAATGTGACAACCCCCCCCCAAAAAAAAACACCTTATTTTTTTCTCAATGAGAGGTGTCAGTCAGCTCCCTCAGCCAGAGCTTAAAAGTAGGAACTTCCTTCTATTCATAAGACTGTTTTACCTGTAATCAGACTGTAAGAAAGACGTTGCCGTGCTTCCTTTAACACAGATGTGGTTTGGATGCTGATTTTGTATCCCCTCATGATTACAATCACCTGCTGTCATCAGCTTTTTCCAATCAAAGCATTATCCAAAGTTTTTACCTCATTACACATCTTAAATTGCCCCCATCCCAACTTTTTCAGAATGCCGCAGGCCTAAAGGGCAAGAATGGATGAACATTTACAATACACTGCATTGTCTTCTTTTTTTTTTTTTGATTGTTTATTTCTCTCACACACACACTCAAATGTATAATGATGAATATGTAATTAGAGTCAGTCTTGTCTAACTTATTGTCATGTCTTTCACATGTTTTGTTATGTTTTCAACAGCAACCACTCAGCTGGTTTGTCCCACACTCTCATCTTATGTCTGTTCTGTCCCACTGTCTTGCCTTATGCCTATTTTGTCCCACTGTCTTGCCTTATGTCTTTTTGTCCCACAGCCTTGTCTTATTTCTGTTTTGTCCCACTATCTTGTCTTGTGCCTGTTTTATCCCACTGTCTTGTCTTATGTCTATTTTGTCCCACTGTCTCGTCTCGTCCTGTCCCTGTACACTTTCGTCTATATGACCCCTCCCTCTATGTATATGTAAACAAGCAAGGAATGGATGAACATGTGACTATAAAATTTGAGATTCTTACTTAAACACAAGCTGTAATTAAAAATAAAGTTGTCCTCCAGTGAGGGGGTGGTGGTGGTGGGTTAAAAAAACAAAAAAAAACAACAATATCTTATCTTCATACTGCTGTGATGACAGTGCTTTGTGTTTTGATTCATGTTCTCCAAACCATCCCAACGTTGTCTTAAATCCGAACTGTCGTGTACCTTCAGATGTGCCAAGTACCTCCTCCAGTACGGTGCAGCGATCAGTGGGCGCACTCTAGATGAAGATGACACTCCTTTACACACTGCAGCCAGGAACGGCCTCCTGGAGCACGTTGACCTTTACCTGCGCTACGGGGCCGCCGTGGACAAACAGAACAACGAGGGAGTCACGCCCCTGAACGCTGCCTGCTCACAGCCCCAAGAGATGAAGGACCTTGAACGTTACCTCAAAGTCTGCAAGCTGTTGCTGGATGCAGGAGCTGACGTCCACACCATGGACCAGGACAAACACACTCCTTTACACATGGCCTGTAAGAATGCAAATGCAGATGTAGTAGATTTGCTGTTGGCTAATGGTGCCTGTGTTAACAACATGGACTATGGGGGTGAAGCTCCCATGCACAACATCCTGAAGGTGGTGTGCTACAAGATTTCCCATCAGCCTGAGAGGGTTGTCCGTGCTCTGCTTAACCATGGCTCTATTCGGGTGTGGCCTGGAGCTCTGCCCACGGTAGGACATGCAATACCGTCAAGTTATGTAATAAATGCACCAGTGCTTAACAAATGTATTCTTCCACCACCCCCCAGTATAAGGTGTTTGCCACTGCTGCCATAATTGAACAGTATTTCTGTTTACCTAAATATCTTTTTATGTTTCTATAATGGTTAATCCACCAGTATATGTAAGATCTTTTAATCCAAACCATATCTTTAATGCTAAAATAGAACTATTGTTGCTATCCATGAATGTTTTCCAAAAATGCAAAGGGAATTGCATCAGCAAATGACTATTTTTTTTATGAAGTTGCACAATTCCACTTATTATCTTGCATTCCTGTGTAAAACTACATAAAAACAATGGCAGCAAGAATGCAAGCTGTCATGTAAACAATGGCCCTCTGCAGTGAGCAATATCACAGAAGTATGTTTGTTTTTTAATAAAATAGACTATAATAGAGTAGAACTCGCTAGATCCCCAACCAAGAAGTGGAATTAAGGGGGGGTGGGAGGGTGGGGGGGTTAGTTGATCATTGTTTAATGTGTTCAATAAATGTAATTGTATTATTTTGTTATGTTATGAAAACAATAGAAAGAATGTTGGCAAAAAAAAAAGAAAAAGAAAGCAAACTGTTTTCTGCACCAAAGGTCGTTACACAAAAATATGGACATTTTTGGTTATTTGTCAACAAGGACTATTTTGTTATTCCAATTGGTCATTTTCTTAATGAATAACAATGAAATTATTATTAATTTGAAACAAATTTTTGATAAACTATGAAGTTATTTATGTTTTCTTGTTTTCATGACAGGTGGTCTAATACATTTGTTCAACGCCGTACATCTGTATTTCCAATGGCCCGGTGATTTCTCAGGATGGTTTACAGTGGTGTATTATATTCACAGGCTGAACCAGTTAGTTATCAAGGTGTCCCATTTTGCATAATTAGCACATGTAACACCTTGAGTAAGCATCTTGACACACTAAACTGTTTCTTGCAATATTCCAGCCTTCACAAGTTCAAATCATTCCCATTTCATGACACAACATGAAGTGTTGCACTCTCTGCGGGAAACAGACTACAACTATCAGTGAACCCACGTGCACCAGACAAAATGCCTGGTTCCTAATTAGGCAAGTGTTAATAGGAGATTAATTAGCACTAATTGCATAATTTCCAGTTAAACCCCTGGAGGGAAGACCAATCTGTTCATTTCCAAGTGTTTAATTACTTTATTTCTTCAGTTCTGTGGTGTCACAAGCCCGCTCACAAACTTAAATGACAATTATGTGGATCCTATGGCTTTGCTGTTTGTTGGGATGTTTCGTCCAGGTTCTGAAGCACTGTTCTTCATCTCCACGCACCATCGAGGTCCTGCTGAACGCTTACAGTCGCCTCAGAGTCACAGACACTTGGGTTGAGTCGGTGTCTCCAGAGGTGTTCAAGGCAAGAGCTTTAAATTATGACATTTGATCACTTTTTTAAATTCCTACCGCCCCCCCCCCCCATTTTTTTTTTTTTTAGTTCAGTGCATTATAAGCTTCAGGTAATATACTAAATTAATTGGGGAAAAAAAGACATATCACAGGCTTTTGAATAATTATGAGTAAATCCAATGTGAACAAGTCTATTTTAATAGTGAATGACACTTCATTTATGCAGGTACATGCATTGTTATGTCTGGGAATAGATTAATTGCATTTACTTTTTAATCATTTTGAAATATAAGTTAAACTGCAGCAAAATGAAAAAGATCAAATTAAAACTTGACCAATACACTTTTGTAAATGAAATGTCCATGTTTCTTTCCAGGAGCACAAGGAGTTCTATGAGTCAGTGTTCTGTTTGGCACAGACTCCTCGTTCCCTGCAGCACTTGGCACGTTGCAGGATCAGGAGCTTTCTGGAGGGTCGAGTACCCAAGGTGGTCCCCAAACTCAGTCTGCCCACCTTCCTAAAGAGCTACCTGCTGCTGGAGTACAGAGGCTACATCCACTGAGAGTTTTAGTGTGAGATAAAGACTGACTGCTGCTAAATATGACACTGTAATGGCACTGATTATGAGTACCCACTGTAACACTACACAGCAGTGTGTGAAAGACATCAGACATGCAAGAGCTTGTGCAGGAGGAAGAAGAAACTCATTTTCTGACACCTCTCGTCCAAATTCACGTCACAAGCAGAGGTTTGAGTTTTCACCACAAGAGGGAGCTACAGACTAGAGTTGTATCAGTCCATAGGATATAGTTGGAATAGTGTGCGTTTTGATTTTATTTCTTTTTTTCATCACATGTTTACCTCTGCACTTTAAATGTATGACACTAAGCTGCTTGTGTATATTTATACAGATTTATACTAATGCCAGTTTGGTTTTAATGGGCATAGTAAGTTGTGTTTTTACATTGGAAATTGCTATGCAATATTTGCATAAAGAATTATGTCAAGTGTGTACTGTGACTACACTTTGATGTAAAAATATGGGCTTGATATTAAATAAATATAACATAATGTAAACGTGTCCAAATTATTGCTGCATTCACTGTAGTCTTTTTTTTTCTCTGTATCTCCTGTTAGTGTGTGTTTAACTGATTTGAATTTACTGGTCGTTGCTTTTTCTTGCATTATGGAAAAAATAATATTTAAGGCAGAAAATATATATATTTAAATAAAATATGGAATCAGGGGGTGATATTTTATAAATGTTCTGATTTGATCTTTTTTGACAACTGTAAGGTGAAAGTTTCAACATTTGAGCAACATTTAAATATTTGTTAAATAGTATTTGTATTTGGGACAGAGTAAAATGTGTGCATTTATCAAGAAAAGACAAGTAATTATTGGTTTATTTAGAAAGGATGTGAGAAGAAGAGAAAAAAGGAGAGGTCATTAAGTTGCACCTGCTTTCAGCGTCTTCCTTTTTTGCGTAAAAACTAACATAGTGGGTGTATCTTTTGGTTATTTTTGCACCAACTAATAAGACTAATTTCGGATTGTATTTTATCAAATTTCTCCTCTTAAAAAAAAAAGAGGAGACAGGCTTTAATCATTTTAATGTCAAATCCTTCCTGTTTTGCTGTGATCAGAGGACGCAGTGGTCATGGTGCCAAGTCATTAATAAACTGAATAAAACAGACAAAAACCTAAAAAAAAAAAAAAAAAAACCTTTGAAGATATTTCTTATGCGGGCACTGAGAAAATGTGAGGAGGAGACAACAGAGGCTGATATCACATAGAAAAGACAATGAGAGGAGCTCGGGAAATGGTTTCAATAGATCAAAAAGAGGTGCTGCTGAAGTCACTTGCAATTACAAGAATTAGCCTGGCCTGGCCCTCCACTGCTAATCAGAGTCGGCGGTGATATGTTTATGTCCTCATGCAATCAGACGACCGGTTGGAGAGCCGGGGCACCCAGGACTCAATAGGGCTAATCATCATCAGGTCCCATTGCTATTTAGAAGGTGAAATAATGTGCGATTAAACCAGTCCTTAAAGAGAAGAAAATGTGTTTTTTTCCTTTTACGCACGTATTTGATCAGTGATGAATTACAATTACAAAGAAAAATATTGGCCTACGCGTCATTTTATCCAAGATCTAAAGATATTTAAGTTGACTAAAGTTTTTTTTTAATGTCTTGTATCTTAGATCATAATAAAGTGGCTCAAATTTGACTTTGGCCACTGTGCGTCCGCGCCCACACGGCAGTTGACCTCGCATAAACGCCTTTTATCCGCATCTAATTTCGCACAGAGTATCTCTCTCCGGGGAACAATTGTTGTAGCACTTCTTTTATTTTCTGAAGCCAAACGCATTGTTTTTAAACCCAGGAGAATGGAGCAGAGAGCGGAGAAACATCTGCCTCCTCCACCCTCCTGACTCTGATGCCCATCGGCCCCCAATATTCCAACAAAAGCCACCGTTGTTTTACGCTGTCCCTTGTATCCAGAGTAATTACTTATCATCAATCAAAATTAATAATAGCTGATTGGGTTGGTGTGGTCAACGATTATAGAAGGGGAAGGGCTGGAGCAGACTCTCACACCGTTTTGCAGTCAGTGGTGAACCTGGCAAAAGGGGTGGAGGAGGGAGAGAGAGGAGAGAGAGCGGGGGGGAGTGGGGGTGCGACCCGTCTATTTGGTCTCCACTGGGAAACTACCGCCTCTCACGACGGCCAAAAAGTCAGAGGCTGAATAAGGAAATGAAGCGTAATTTGAGGAAGATGGATGAGCCCCCAGGGAAACACCCCCTTTTCATTCCTCTTGTATTGCAGATGATAACCAATGCGCTCTCGCCCTCTCTCTCTCCCTCACTCTCTCTCTCTGCGCGCACACACACTCACGCTGGAGATCGGAGAGGGGCGGAGGGAGGAGTTGCAAAGAGGGGAGAGGTGGATAGATAGAGAGAGCGTGTGTTTATGTCTCAGTGTGTGACAAATAAGAGGGAAAAGGTAGCGGTTGGGCACACAACAAAGCGGCCGGCTGACTGACGCATATAGAGTGCAGAGATCCGGAGAAGCGGTCCACTCCCAGGGATGACAACACGGCGCAGGATCTACTTTCATTTCACTCTGTCTGTGCACTGAAAGTTTTGTGCGTCACCGGGGGGAAAGGAAAGGACACCTGCTTTCAAGTTTCTACCAAATAGAGTGTTTGCCTGCAAAATGCAAAGACCAGGCGGCCAAGGGACGGCATTTTCTATCGATTCCCTGATAGGGACCCCCCAGCCCAGACCGGGACACCTGCTCTACACGGGCTACCCCATGTTCATGCCCTACAGACCTCTGGTTATTCCTCAAGCTTTATCCCACTCGCCTTTATCGTCTGGTATACCTCCACTTGCGCCTTTGGCTTCTTTTGCGGGCCGCCTCACCAACACGTTCTGTGCCAGTTTGGGACAGGGGGTGCCGTCCATGGTCGCGCTCACCACCACGATGCCAAGTTTCTCGGATCCACCGGACAGTTTTTATCCGCCTCAAGAGCTGCCCGGTCCGCGTTTAAGCGCAGCCGATCCCGGGGCGAGGAGGCAGGAAAGTCCGCATTCAGAGGAGCTGCACAGCCGGGACAAGGGCTCGGAGCTGCTCAACTTCTCGGAAACTTTCCAAACAATATCAGGTAAGCTTGGCCTTTCTTGAACCCCATCTTCTCTAAACCTCCAGGCTGATGCGTAAAAGTTACCACCGTGCGTAAAAGTACCGGGAAAAAAAGAAAAAAAAAAGAAAGAAAGTGGCCGATCTGTGACCTGTTTGGTCTGATGGTATGGAATAAGAAGGAGGCAACAAATATTTTCCAAAGGATGTGAAAATTATTTTCCAGTTACATGTCGTTAAATGAAGCAAAGAAGTGCTTTATTTGTAAAGATAATGAATTTGGATAATGAGTGTTTTAACTATAACAGAAGAATAGAGGTTTCATTTGGAGATAAAACTAAACCTGCAGCTAATAAATTTATCAAAATATGAGTGATTTATACAGTAATAATTCCAACATTGAGGAGCATTAAAAGTAAGGCCAATACTTTTATAAATGCTTTTTTTAAATTATTTAAAAGAAAGTCCATTTTCTGCCATCGTGCGTAATTCTTGTTATTCTTCGGTTAAAGCAGCCTACAGAATGAGTGATTTAAAATGTGTGTGTGTGTGTGTTTTTCTCTCCACATTTTAGGTGAAACCAAACTGTACAGTTCAGACGACGAGAAGCTGGATCTAAAGTCTGCAGACACCGTGTGCAGTGACCGAGAGGACAGCTCCGCAGACAGCGAGAACGAAAGTTTCTCGGATGGAAACAACTGTGGCTCTCTGTCCCAGAAGAGCAAACTAAAAACTGGTTCACAGGAGACGATACCGACCGGCAGCTCAGCGGGGAAGAGCAGGAGGAGACGAACAGCTTTTACAAGTGAGCAGCTGCTGGAACTCGAAAAGGAATTTCACTGTAAAAAGTACCTTTCTCTGACTGAACGTTCCCAAATTGCGCACGCACTTAAACTGAGCGAAGTGCAGGTGAAGATTTGGTTTCAGAACCGCAGGGCCAAATGGAAACGGATCAAAGCCGGTAACGTCAACAACCGGTCAGGAGAACCGGTGAGAAACCCCAAAATAGTGGTCCCCATCCCGGTGCACGTCAACAGGTTTGCTGTGAGGAGTCAACACCAACAAATAGAACAAGGAACCAGGCCGTGAACTCAGATGAAAACACAAATATTAATAGGGAAAAGAAAAGAAAAACACTCACACTGACTGTATGTTCCACTGATTTGTTGAACGCATGAAGCACAAAAAGGAGGATTCAGTTATTTTTGGACTGAGAGGTGAGACTCAGCAGAGAAGCAGAGAGGATCTGCACACACAGACAGATCCATAATTTGGCAATACGCTGTCATTTTTATTTATTGTTTTGTGAATATGTAAATATAATCTAAATGGGCTAAAAAAAAAAAAAAAAAAAGGTACAAATGGGCACTATGAAATGAGACTGTAAAGATTTTTTTAAGTATTTATATGTGGGGCCAAATTGTTCTGTTGGTTATGTGCATGTTCTTTACTCATTTGGTGAAGTTATTCTGAAATTTTGTTTTGTGTTTCGTACAATTTGTTGACCACATCTGCATGTAACTTAAGACGTTTTACATTTTGTTTGGCGACTGTAGGAACCGCGTTTGACAGCTATTTGTGAAAAAAAAAAAAAGAGATGTGAAGGAAATAAATGACCAAACAAGGGACAACTGTAAAGTATATTGACCTAATAAATCGCTTTATACGAAAGATTGAATCAGATTGAATCATTTTGGGGTTTTTTTTATTTAGAGGATAAAATAGTGCATCCTCAAGCATGAGTAGAAAAAGGTGTAGGATTTGATTGATTTATTTATTTATTTTTTCAGGTAAAATGTCAAATGTGGCCTTAAATAGAACAAAAAAACGGGGGGAAAAACTCTAAACAGAAGCAGGATAAAACACTGTATGATGAGATTTTTGTGATATTTAGACATTTAAAAAAAAAATAATGACAGTATGCTTTACCTTTTTAAAATATGTTTCATTTATAGTTGCTTTTTTTTTTTTTAGATTAATGTAAAATATGTGAAAACTGCCACAAAAAACGTGTAAGGTGCTTGAATTACAACTAAAATGCGCTTTGAAACTTCTAAATGTAAACGCTGCAACATCCGAAAATAATTTTTAATTTCCTAAAAAACAAAAAGAAAACCAAGTGATGGCCTGACACGTGTTTTTTTTTTTTAACAAACTGGAGTGATTGATTTCTCTTTAGGAATCCATGATGGATCCTCATTAGACAACACACTGTAATGAACTTCTCCATCAGGGAACCGACAGCATCCATTCCTGCAAATAAAATCACATCGTAAATATATTTCCAAACCTGTAAGTAACGCCATATATGCTGCTTGTATTTAAGACATAGATTTAATTGAAAGAAAAAAGCACAAAATGCAGAAAATTAACCTTACTATAAAGAGGCTGGACGCGTCAAATGCGGATTGATGAATTTATCGGAGAAATTCTGATTTTATTATTATAGATAGGGTAATAGAAAAGGACGGGGTGTAGCTGCAAAAGCAACAGTTAATAAATAAACACATTTATATTTTTTATGGCTCAATAAACGTCTAAAGCTGAGTTATGGCTTTACTGCTGGGTAACATAAATGAATAAACTAAACCTGCCATTTCAAATGTATGCGATAATATTGCACATTTCAGTGGCATTATTGACATTTTTTAAAAACTAAAATAACATCCAGCCACAAAGCTATCCATTTACAGGAAAAGGGGGAAAATAACAGTTGATGTTTTATGCAAACTTTCATATGGCATGGTTCTGGGCTTACATTGCTTTCCTCTGAAGTGTTTCCAAAAAAGGCTTATGCTGGAATAATTTCACTGAAACCACACAGCTCAGATGGGAGAAAGTGATTGGTTTCACTCTTTCCAAAATAAGACTCAGGCCTCAAGCCATATTTAACCTAGCAGCACCTGTTGAAGTATGATGATAGGGCTGAATTCTTCAAATGTTTTATTAGTATTAATATTTTATTAGACTAACCGACCACCTCTACAGTCTGTATTTAGACTAAATGTGCTGTGCATTGTTAAAACTCTGACTACAGCTGGGGGGTAGGGGGGGGGGCAGTCTACATTATTATGTTCTATTTTATTTTCCTCAGGCCTCTCATGGATGTCAGGCTGCACCATCACACTGAAAATAGTTTTATCTCACTTTGACCCCAGTGCATAAACAGACACTTGATGACCCGAGCACCCATGAGTGGTACAGTTTATTTCACCGTCCACTTCATACATCAAGACTGTGACACTTGGATGGGGATTCAAGGAGTGATGATGAGGCTGCTCCTGCTGCTGGTGTGAAGGGGCAGTGGAAGTTTTATTATGGTCTGAGAGCTGACTAATACAGATGGTCAATTCCACGACATTGTGCCAGAGCGCATCAGCTATTTCAGTATCTGTGAGCCTCACACGGTGGAAGTGGTGACGAGGAGACATGACACAGCTCAGCTACTAACCTCTAGAGCTGACTATTATTATCAACACCATGCAAGTGAGTCTGGGTTTACTCCAAAGTGACAGGGAAAAAAAAAAAGTGGGGTTTTACCGGATGTTTATTCTTAACACTGCACCATGCAACATAAATACACAGGAAAAATTGCTGAGTACTGAGAAACATTAAGAGTCAATTTGGCTCTATATTGAGTACCTTTTGTTCTTTTTATAGAGAGCAAATTTTCTTCAATTTGAGTAAAATTGACTCAAATTTCCTGTGTAGGCGTAAATTGGAATGACTCTTCTTTAAAATATTAGCTTCCTCTGATGCTTTTCTTCCTTTATGATTTTTAATAATCTCTCCACCATTAAACCTACATCTTCAGTGAACATCCCAGTCTCAAGACAGTACGTATATCATTTTGCTATTCTGCTGCTTGAATCACAAATTGAAATATCAGAGGTTCTCCTCAGCAGAGACATTAAACCATTTCCACATTCCCACCTGGAGAGAGAGAGCAAAGCGAGGGACCTCATTACTTGCTGCTTGTGTGAGTGCAGGGCTGCTCAGCACCGACTGGAAGGCCTGACTTCTTGGGAGGGTCTGGACGGTGGTGGCTACAGTGATGTATGGGCAGATGCATCAAATCGCACAAGATAAACAAGCGATGAGTTTCATCAGGGCCATCATAGCTTTAATTTGGCTGCCTAATGAGTCAGATCTAGTGGCGGAGATAAGAGTTGTCAGAGGCCCGGCTCTAATGAATTTCTTGCCACTTGTAATCAAGGTTGCCTGTCTGAGGGGGGATGATTAATGGAACCCTGGAGGATTCCCTCGGCCCTCAGCCTTCATTACAGCTAATGCATTCTCAGGCAAATTAACAGAGAAATGCAGGCAAAAGCCAACGGGGAAGAGGAGAGGAAGAGAGAGGAAAAGGAGGAGAGAGTGATGGGAAAAGAGCATTTAGATAAGACAAAGGATAGAGAGAGAGGAGGATGAAGAAGAGAGGAAGGAAGGAAGGGAGGCATGGTGGGTATGAAATATCCAGGTTGGCGGCAGGAGAGAGAAAAAGAGACACTGAAACCTACTGATTAGCAAGAGGTTCAAGGATATGGAAATGAGTGTGAAGACATGAGTATGGGGCAGTCAGAAAGGGCAGAGTACAACATGGATGTACTGGTGAGACATGATGGAGCTGAAATTGATAAATGGATGTTCAGGTCTTGGAGGGACCACAGAGGGGGGGTGGTCAGAGTGGATATAATTACTGGTTAAAGAGGTTACAGGATTGAAAAGAGGGATGGAAAAAGACAAAAAAAAAAACAGGACGGAGTAGTAACCTGTTAAAATCAAGACAGGCTTGAGCAGACATGTTAGACAAACCTCTGCTCAACGCCACCGTGATGAAACATTTACGTTCCAGGCAGCCACGTCACTGACTGAACGGGCTGTTAAAGTGGCCCGTGGCCAGGAGCTCCTACGTGTTATGGAAATATGGATTTAATGTTTGCAAATATGGTCTCGTCAGGTCTTTGTGTACCCATCCATCAGCCTCAGACCCACCTCTGCAATCTTGGAGGCAATTTGTCTGAGAAGAGGTGGGCGGCAGAGAGCCCTCCTCACTGTTTAGCAGGCCCTGATGAAATATCAAAACACACAGCAGTGCAAGCAAGCGCTCCAGTCGCACCACAACAAACACAAGTGGCCTGGGTGTGCCAAGGCAGTATGGTAATAAATTAGGACAGATTGTTTAAAAGATATGTAGTTTTTTTTTTTTTTTAAATAATTGTGGAATAAGCATGCAATGTTTTTTTCTAAGGCGTCACAAAAACCTTTGAAAACTCTGAATCAACAGGAATTCATGTATATTAAAAGATCTGAGGAAGAAAAGGGTAGTTTAAAAAGGAGATATGTAGGTCTTTAATATTCAGAATAAACAATAAAAAAAGGCAATGTTTTATTTTGATAAGATTAGATCTTTTCTACAACCTCAAAGTAATAAACATACAGAAACACAAAAATGGTCGAGTCTTTAAGAAATTAGTGCTAACACAGGAAGTCATTAGTGTAGGATGCCATTTTTCACAACTTTCAAGCCACTTAAGCACGACCTGATGCATTGAGGATCTATGTCGAGCCATGCTGAGGGAGGAAGAGGGGAAATTAAAGAGAAACCAGGTGATAAAGCACAAACAATACCAGTGGACAGAGAGAGGAAGGGGATGAAGATATGCTGAGACAAGATTAGCAGGAAATAAGAAGTGGATTAGGGAGGGCTCGACTCCTCCGAACACTGAGACCTTTCACTTTTCCCCACAGTGTTGTGCTGCCTGACACTAAGCCCGGCTCTGTATCTTAATCCTCTTTCAATGACTGAGGGGGGTCCCAGTAGCAGGAAGTGCTTTACTTACCTTGAAACGGGCCTGGTTGAGTTGTCTCTGGCACATTTACAGGGGTCGGTTTCAGTGTGATTGATGGAGCATGCAAACATAGTGCATGTGTAAAATGACAAGGAGACTTTTAAAGCAGCCAAATGTTACACAGGGACATGACAGATAGACGAATGAAGCACATACAAGACGCAAATATCAGTTTCCCCAAATCCAGGGAAGGCTACATTGTTTTATTTGAGTGTTTATTAATAGGTCAACAGTCAGCCAAGCATCCAAGCATACAACAAGTTACTCTTTAGCTTTTGCTTTGTTTCACGTTCTGAACGCAAAGGAATTACAATAGGAAAATTAAACCGAACAAAAACAAAACAAAACAAAAATATATTTACATACTGCATTATAAATATGTCAAATGTACATCATTATACACAAGTACCAAAGATGGTCGGTTAATGTCGAGACCAAACCGAAGTACCTTAAAAATATACTTAAGGAGAAACAAAAACAACATATCAAAATATGGTTTGCGGGTCAAAGGGGCCCGTTGACCTAAAACCAGTTCAATTTGTTTCCCTATGAGGACTGTTTCTGCCGGTAAGAGCATTAAGCTAATATGTACACTTCATGTTGTGTTTAGGTAAAACAGGCAGGTTTCTAGTGTTTTTTGTTTTTTTTAGCATCTACAGTATGTAAATAGTGTGGCTTCAGGTTATCGCTGTACACATTTAAGTCTCCTAGTAATCCCCTCGGACTACTGTACTCAGTAAAATCAAGTAAAGGTCAGAAATAAGGCCAGTACCACTGTACAGTACAAGTGTAGCTATTCCATATGTAATCTGGTTGAATTTGTGGCCAGTTGTGTGATATTTTAAAGGAATAGTTGGACATTTTGACAAACTTATTTCCCTTTGTACTGAGATTTAGCTTGTTAGCTTAGCATCAAGACTGAAAGGGAAACCAGCTAGCTTAGCATTGATAAAGAGTACAATGAACAACACTCCCTTTAACTGCTACTTACAGTTTGTATATTTTGCTCATCAACCAAACAATACAATGTATAAATAAGGTATTTTTTAGTAGTGCTTCTTATGCCAAATTTCCAAAAACAAGGCAAACTCTTTCCCTGCGACACAATCTTTATGCTAAGCTAACGATCTCTTTACACAGACGAGAGACGTGTCAATCAATTCGTCTGGCTTTCAGCAAGTGAGTTTGTCAAAAAATATCACACTTTTCCTTTAGAAAACCCCTAATGTCTTCTAGTGACCACATATTCACTGTCTGTAAGCTAAAATACTGTAAAGCAACATCAATCTTATGTAGATAAGGTACCAAGTTAATAACTTGCTCTGTAAACCTACATCCTGGCATTGTAAACTCTTAAAACAAAGATGGTTTAAAACCTTAAAAATGGCAGTCGAATAAAAGGGAGAATACAATATAAACAGACATGTGTCAGCCTCCCCTGAACTCACTTCTGCCCATATGACTTACTACTTAAAATGGCTTATGTCTGAAGTAACACACAGGAATACTTTACATTTATCTAAATGCAACAAGTGTCTATAAACCTTGCTCATTTTGATTTCTGTCAGTCTGTTCTCTGCTGCATCTGTCAGTCTTATGTCTGTTGCTTGAATGCATTTGTTAAGTCCCTGCTTTTTAGGCTTATAGGCTTTTAGGACGGGAGAGGGCACACAGGTTTAAAGACAAGGAAAAGGGTTTGTTTCATTGACTCTAAAAGTCAGAATAAGTCCAAACTGTTTGTATAAGGAATAAGGTGAATGAAGGAACAAGAACTACTTTTTACAGAGGTCTGTACATTAAAACACAGTTATGCTCCCACATCAGCACTGCGGACGTTCGTCTTCTCTCCAGTGTCCTTTCTCCGATGTTTATGAACAGAAATGCCCGGTTGATCTCTGTTGCGCGTGGTCACAGATGAAGACGTATGTACGAATGCGCTCACACACACACATACATCCACACACACGCACACACTCACAGTACCGTACATGTATTTCACAGCAACAATAGAAGAAATGCTCTTAAGAGTACCGATCTGGTGCCTTAGGCCACAGGAGGTGAAGGGATATTCCAGTACACTCTTACGTGAAATTGTGTGAAATCGGTGTCAAACAATTACCGACGCAATCTAGTCAATGTGTAAAAATTACTTCAACAAAGAGATCATAATGGCACAATCTCAATGTTTCAAAGAAAGCCTCGAACATGAATAAATTCTGATTGAAGAGGCACACATACAAAGATGTGTGCGTCAATGGACATAAAACATCATGCCCCTTAATTCCTCTATAGTAATGGACACTTCTACTAGGGGATCATGATAAGGGTGACTATGGAAATGACTCACTTTCACCCAAAAGGAATTCTGCAATCAACTCCTTTATGAGAATCCGAATCCATTTTGCTGCAAATTAAGTGTCTAAACCATTTGGACTTTTTAACCATAATTGCTTTGCATTGTATATGAATAGTATGTCAAGAGTTTGATAGCTGTGTTGAAGACATGCATCATTACTAAAGCTGTAGCAGCCATTGATATGGTGGAAGATTTAGTTTCTTTTTCACATCATTGTTTCGTCACTTGAAAAACTATTCCTCACAGTTTTATGTTATTATACTTAGGCTGGGAATCTGAAGGAAATTCTCATTCACTCTCATTATAAAACCAGTTCATGTTCAAGAAAGGGGAAGACATAAAAGGAAATGTTCGAGCATTAAGGAAATGCTTTCGTAGGGTAGGTATGAATGCCAAAGTAAGTCATTTGTTTGGTTGACGCTTAAAAAACAAAAAACAAAAAAGCTTAAAGCTGATCGTAACCATTGAAAACCAAGACTGAATGGGTTTTACAAACACAGAAAAATACAAATAATAATATAAAACAATTAATGTACATTGTCCAAACCCCAAACACCCACTTCTTTCTTTCAGCGTATTGGAATATCAACATCCTGTCCGTCACTCCTGATATCGCCGCGTTGGTGCTTGTTCTGGATTACACAGTGTGAAACAGAGGAGGTACTGGGAAGAGACTGGGTCGGGTTCAAGGTGGGATGTGTCTGTCTGCGGCCACTCTCTGGCTCCTACATGATGCTAATACTGCGGTTGAGCTCACACTGAGCGTTGTTGTTGTTGATGTTGGGGTTGGGGTTACGACGGCTCATGTTGGGTGTGGGGATGGAGGCCAGGCTGCTTGTGTCGTTGGGGCAGCCGTGTTGAAGTAAGATGTCGGCGCACTCCTGGCTTCCTGCTCGCCGAGCGTAGGACAGCGGTGTCTGACCACGAGCGTCCCGACTCTTCACGTCCACGCCGTACTGTGGGGTAAAGCAGTGATAGTCAACAAACATCATCAAACCAATCAGTAGAAATTTTTTTTTAAAAAATATAACCACTGCAGGATTTTCCAAACTATGTCTAGTAGCCAACACAATTATTCTAAACAGTGGAAAAAAATGGAAGGATCTTAAATTTAACTATCCATGATGACTTTTACATCTTTTTCCACATATGTGCCTAGACTTCAAGCAATTGCATAAGAAAACAGCTTGAATGCATCTTTCCTAACGTAACTCTAGTGTTTTAGACAGTACTGAGAACACAAAAGTGATGGATTTTGTCTTTTTTTTGGGGCATATTTAAGATTCTGTTGTGTTTTGTTTTTTACATCCAGTATCTGTAAATTTCCTGGTACATGTGTCAGATGATGGTGGGAATAATATTAGATGCATGTAGTGGCATTATGTTTGCACGACAAAATAAATGTAATTGGGTAAAGTTGAAAGTTGAATACTATAGCTTCTTATATTTGTAAAATATCCTCAGCACTGGTGCTAAATGACTTTATATTGTTAATACCAGGGAGGAACCAACCTTTTACCTCTTCGTTATTGTGATAAAATATGAACATATTGATGTTCTGCTAAGTTTCTAGTGACATGTGAAATGACTAATTGACTCCAACTGATTAAAAAATATATTCAATTACAATTTTTATGATTCGAAACTTGCCTTAATTTTGCTGACACTAAACATTGACACACAAGCCAGAATTACCACAAAGTTGTATGTCATTAACATCTGAAGTTGTTAGTTAGTTGTGTATATATTTGTTGCAGACTGCAGTACACATATTGGTTGCAGATGTCATTTGTCTTGTTCATTGTTGTCTTGTTTGTTTGATATATATATATATGCTTTTATATCATCATTATTATTTCTATATATCTTCAGATGTTTTTATATATAATTTTATACCGTCATTATTGTTGTTATCTAATTTTAGTTTTTTGTGGTTGTAGTTTCAGCTGGTTCTGGAATGAAGGACACGTTATTTGTCATTTTCAGACATGTCTCTCACGTTTTTCACTATTTTTTCAACTATTCGAACAATTATTTACATGAATCAAAGAAAATCATCAACAGATTAACTGGCAACAAAAATAACTGATAGCTGCAGCTCGGTGTCTAATACTGTAAAATCCCTGATAAAACATTGTGTAGGTCTCTGAGGTGTTGATAAACCTTCAGACTTAATGAACTGATTTTCAAAATGCCCCACAAGTTCAGGGCGTCTATCTGGACTGTATTGGTGCATCTCTAACTGTGTGTTCCTTCACTCACCCATATGAGCAGCTGTGTGATGACCACGTTGGCCATGGCGCAGGAGAGGTGCAGAGCGGTGCGTCCGTCTCCGTCCCCGTAGGTCTCATTAACCTCCTCTTTGGTGCCGTGGGCCAGCAGCACCACCACCAACCTCAGGTCATCTTCCACCACGGCTCGAAGCAGCTGCTGCCCCAGGGGCACATCCGACTGGGGCAGTCCCACCAGGAAAAGCTTCTGCTCGTACTTGGCTCGGATCCAGCGCTCCTTCTCCTCCCTGGAGAGATGGAAATGACAGGGACGCTTCAGGTCAGCCGGGGTGACGCGTGCGGTAAGTATTACGAGCAATTTAGCACCTAAGCTAAAGAACTTTCAAAACATATTTTATAATTTAGAGGCGGTGATTTAAAGAAGAAGGAATGTCGAGACACAAGGGAAAGATTACAGTAATTGGCCTAAGAGACTCACTGATGTGAAGTGACATTTCTAAATTATTCGAGCACAGAAAAGCCACTAGTCTCTACTATCACAGTGGGAAATAATACAGTGAGATGGGCTGGAGAGATGGGAGAATGCCAAAGGGTGTGACGCTATGGACAATATTCCACTTTTGTATGATTACGGCTGACAGCAGGACGGTTAGAGCCTAGCCGAGCTTTCTAAAGGTTACACATCCTCAACAGCATGTCTACTGTGGACAATACAGAAAAGGAGGGGGACATATTTTTATCTGTGCTGTCGGCTGTCAGTCTGAACTGGTGGATCCCCCCACAAAAGAGGCAGTGTGTCTCCAAGTCCCGGTCTCCCTTGGGGTGGCTGGACCCTGAGTCAGATCGATGGGGCTGAATGGCAGCCAGAGAGGGACGGTGGGATGTGGGGCTCCGTCACTCCAGCCAGCAGCAGAGAATAGACACTCAGGGAAGGGTCCGTCCTCTATCGCCAAGCAGAATTCTATCTATTGCTCTCCATCTTCACCCCCCCCTCACACACACAGACACACACACTCCATTTTGTTCTCTCTCCACATACAAACTGTCCAAAAAAAAAAAAATCAATATCAATATGTGAATGACTGAGCATGCCCAGTATGGCACTAACCTCATGACCCTGTCAGTCTGTGTGATAAGAGTCGCAGCAAGAGACTGTTGTTTAGATTTGTGGGTGAGTGACAGAGAGGAGAATGTCTGTAAGGATAAGTTAAAGTGGTGACGCCGGCTGGAGTGACAAGCCCCTCATGGGACCCTCTATCATCAGGCCTGGGCCTCACAGCATGTACCCACTGATAATCTAATTCACTTTACCACAGTCACAGGAAAAAACAGGTCCTGCAGGTTAATTGGTCACTATATAACACAGAGTCTTAAATAAAAAAGGAACTGCAATTACAATTTAAATGCACCATCTTGCATCTTACTGGATACCCTTGTATATTCTGAAAATTCTTTCACTTCCAAGTACGTAACCCTGAAGATACTGACTAAAATATGAGTAGAGGTCACCTGATAATAAAAATTATTAGTATCATGGAGGTTAATAGCTGATATTTGATAATGTAAAAATATCTTAAAACAAAAAGTGCAGGAAGCAACAAGCACATTTTTTAAAAAGAGAATAAACGCAACAAATACGTACCAGAAGTTATAGATAGATACAGAAGTTAAAAAAAAAAAAATTAATAATAATAATAATTTTATATATATATAAATTTGTAAAAATCTACTTTCAGTTATGAGTCATATTTTGACAATTTTATAGCACGGTAAAACTTGGTGACAGAGCGAATTGCTTCATAAGAGCCAAAACAGCAGCTTTTAACCAATTTATTTCATTGGATATCAGATTTACAAAAACAATACAGGTATAAGGTATAAGGTTCAGGATAGGGCTGACAGCTGCTGAGGACAGAAGTGCCTAAACTTTTTCTGCCTTAAACTCAAAAGGCTAATGTTGACCCACATTTTTGGCTTCATGACATCATTTTGTGTCTTTAAAATATTTTTTTGACATTTATCGTTTGGCTTTGTCGTTTGGTATTTGCATTATTTTAGACACAGAGAACATGCTTCCTCCATCTTCATTTTTAACAATAAATTCATTCACCATTTTATTTGTACACATTTCACTCTGCGAATTAGTAACTAAATAAAAGCAGCTCCATGGATTTAAACCATCTGTGATCACAGTTTAGTAAAACTTCATTTCATTGGTTTCACCTGAATTTGGCCCGTTTTATTAAGTGTTCAACTATGTCCACAGCATTTGCTGACAAAACACAAACGTCTTTTAAAGTCTTATCCTACATCTATCCTGGCTACTCTAAATAATTCAGACATCCCTCTGTAGGAGCATTAATGTAAAACCGACACCATTACGCTGTGTTTTGTCATTTATGTGGACAGACGTTTTATATATTGTTCATCCCCAAATAACTAATTCTCAGTTACAACATTTAGTTAAGAATAGTAACCGGCTCAACATTAGTCACTTTAGTCACTCTCCTTTATTACGGTCTTAACAGCCATGTGTCAAAGCTGCCAACTTCCCACAGACAGCAACCATTTTCAGACTCATATGTCAGCTGCCAGGCTCACTTCACAGAGCAGTCCGTCTTGCACAGAGGAGCCTGGCACTGGCCCTAACTACAGGAGTTAAGGATGTAATGGAAAAGGGGCAAATCTATATCAGTGGCCAAGCACAGATTGATTAACTGCAGGGCACATAATAAAGCTACTTAAACCATATCTTAAAATGATCAACTGTATTGGTAAACATACGGGTACATTTTGGTTATGACCTCGAAAAACTGTGGGGGAGTGTGTCCTTTAAGCCACTAAAGCATATGCAAATCTTTTCTTAAGGATGAGGGTATTATGTGCACAACAATACAGCCATAATGGCAGGCAATTGCAGCAGCTCCGAGTTTTATGGTGTAAGACCTCCATCAATTCCTACTCAGTAATTATGTGCGGACAAGCCTGTTAGCAAATCAATTGGCCTTAGAACAAGTGGACTGCCCAGAACAGGAAGGGGCAGTCCCACCCTCCCCTCTTATTTCCGGTGGGCTGTTAGAAACAAGTGTTTTTTTCCTTCCTAACTGAATAAACTACGTCTCCAAACTCTGTAGCCTACTTAGTAATCCTCAAGGCAAAATCTACAACCTTACTTGGTTTGACAAAAACCCGAGAATGGCTAAAACAATCACTAAGAACCGCCGTCCAAAGTTTGTTTCAGAAAGCTGGACCATGAATGAGATGCTGAATCGGTGGAGCCAAGTGAATTGATATGAGCTAAATGAGGCAGAAAGTTGCACCAAGACGTGAAACAAAAAGGCTGAGGAGAGCCATTAAGAAGACGTCAACATCTCAGAAAGGAGGCCCGAGGACACTTTGTTAGCCTCTGCTAGAAAAATCAGCCCCGGAGACCTGCAGGAAAAGGTCTCGCTGCTGATGCTGAGCTTAAAATTCAACCACAGTTTTTGGATGTTTGTGTTTAAAAAAAAAAAAAAAACATGGCAGAAGCAGCCGGGCGGCGGTGGTTTTAAAAATTCCTCAGCTGCTGCCACTTGAAAGGTAGAGTGTGAAAGGAAGTGAAATGGTAATCCCGCCTCTGTCTTTTGTTTGAAATAGAAAAACAATCCAAACAGAGGTAGGGTTTAGACTGTCAGGGGGAAAACCGAGACCCTTGAAAAGGACACTTCCTCACCGCAGGAGGAAGAAAAATAAAATCAGCAGATTTAGCATGTCAAAGCGCCAGGACAGGGTAAGGGGGAGCTGGAGAGGGGAAAGAGTGAATTTTCTCAGCATGGGGGGATATTTAGGAAACTGAACTGATGGTTACTCTTACTTACACACACATCTACGCGTAAGCACCAATACACACCAATTTCCCCACCCTTGAGCACATACTTGTTCTAAATTTCTCTGTTGCTCAGGGGACAGAGGGGAGCTTAAAGTTGCCAATAAAAATGCCTGTGTCTTCACGTAAAAATAACTGGTGTTTGTTTCACCATAAACATCCTATTATCATTCTCACAGCTGATGGAACTGATACATCTTTGCTTAACCCCTCTCCCTTCATTAAATTTGATTGGAAAGACAACCCGAGTAAGCATCAAAACACTGAAATTGGATTCCTGTTCGGGGCTGGTGTTCCCTTTCATTTGCCTACGCAGAACCCACCTAGATAAAGGCAGCCTTAACAGTAGAAAGCCTCAAAGAAAGGCCTCTTTTATAATTCTATTAGAGTTCTGTCCCTTCAGCTCTCTGTTGAGCAATGGATTCTGACCCTGACTTAATTAAGTGGCAAATGGCGGAATGATTCTCCTAAACCCAGCCCACGGAGTCAAGAACACATGACTGAATCCAAATAAAGAGGGACAAACAAGGATAATTAGTCAAGCCTGAAAGACAAAGGCGAATGGGAATTTATAGGAAGGGAAGGGAAGCTGAGACAGAGTGGGCGGAGCCAGAGCCGAAGTAGCAGCAGAATGACCAATCTGACTACCTACGAGAATAAAAGTCCGCAGGGAAAAGCAGGATGTCCGTCCCACCAACAGCCCCATCCTTCAAACAACACTGAATCCTCCTAAACAATCAAAGGTTTAGCTGGCTCCTCCTATTCATCCCCGCACTTCCAATTTCACTGTGGACACATCAAATAGACGCACTCAAGGGGAGAAATGGTGGTGGTGGTGAAGGGCTGGAGGGGTCTTTGCATTTGACCAGCCTGAACAGACTTCACAGTGGGGGTGGGCAACTTTGTATGGGACCGATTCCCATGCAGCCAGCAGCTTCACTTCCACAAACCGAGGGGAGGGAAGGGGAGAAAGAGACAGACAGTGAGGAAGAGAGGGACGGGAACAGAAAAGACAGCGAGGGGGCTGAGAGGGAAAAACGACAAAGATGGAGAAAAAAAAAAGGCGCACAACAGGGGAAAGAGAGCTGGGCCCCAAAGCATCAAAGGTTGCTAAGGACTAGAAATGAAGCAGCAACACAGTAAACGCTGCTGCAAATGTGGTAAATAAGGCCCCCTATGGTCCAGAGGGTACAGTGGAGACATGCCACGCTCAATCCCCAGAATGCAACAGCTGCAAAAGAATTAAGACAAATATTCCTCCTCGTGGAAATGAAGCTTTTCTTGCTTCCAAAAAAGTGCGGTCAGAACAGATGTAACACCGAATTCAAAGGTTGTTTTGTGGAGCTCAATGGAGGGGCCAATAGGAGAGCATCTGGGTGCCGTAGGCAGCCAGAGGGATGAGTTGAATATATTGTGACATTAATGAGGTTGTCGGACTCCTCATGATGGAGTGGCTGTGTTTTTGTGCCAGCAAGACTAACACCCTTAAATGCTCATGCTGTTAACCCCTGCTGAACCCTCGCCTCACATACAAAGCTGAGGGGACGATAACACATGCCCTGTTTATGTGCGCAGCCTGAACCACTCTAAAAACCCTGCATAAACCTCCGAGGAAATTATGATATCATCTCTTTCATGTTGTCAGCTGAGGAGCTTCTATATTGACTCCAGCTAAAAAATGTCATCTTTCCTCTACATATACCTGGCGCTGAAACCTGGTGGCATGTGGACAATTAGTGACTGTGGTTCCACTTCTCCCACACAGGGCTAATTACTGACCTGTGGGTTTCATTTAGACAGACCGAGAGAAGGGGAGAGCGAACATGGGAAAACCCAGTCATTCATTTGTCTTAATTAATTACTCTTTTTCCACCAGGGCTCCTGGCAAGGCCGGCTATTCTAAAAGCTCTTCTGAGAGTTGACGTTCCCGCACTCCTAACCTGTGAATAGCCCGGAAGCTTTGCTGCGTTTTGGGGGAATTACATGCAGGACAATGTGAGTGGAAAAGAGAAGAAAAAACACCCCCAAAAACTTAGACTCCACTAAAAACCTGTTCTAACACAAACTGAGCGTCGGTGTTGTAAACAGTGACCCCAGATGGTGGAGAAGAAGGGGTTAAAAGAGGCAGCGGGGCCAGGTTTGGAGAGGTTAGCGGTGTGATTCATTTTTATTACCACGCAGCCCCTGCAGGCGGCAGGAGTGGCAAATTATTTCTGAAACAAAGTGGAGGGCTCTCATCAGAGCTATTACCTGCCTGTGGCCGAGGGCAGCGCGGAGCCTACAGAGGGTGACAGTGAGAGGCCCGCGTCAGTGAGGGATAGCCGTCCACATCCGTCCACGCTCCAGGACATCTCCCCCAAATGAGAACTGGTGTGTGTGCATGTGTGTGTGTCAGCAGAAGATAAGGGGAAAGTTGGTGACTGGACCCCCCCCCCCCCCACACACACACACACACACACACACACAGAGTATCTGTCAAAATAGTCTGTGGTGTTTTCTATCACGAACATGCCAAGCAATTAGAGCTGGTGTGCAAAACATGACGACTCCCAGGTGCTAATTAAAAGAACAACTCCCCTCCAATATGCTGACTGCAGAGATCAGCCACAGTGCACGGCAAATTTCCTATCACAGATCTAACTGCAGCCTGGACATGTCCGACTTTTATTGCATTCTTCTTCTAATAAAAAAAAGTGGGAGGGGGGTTGATCAGGTGACATTGGTGTATACATGGATATAAACATGGTTCCCATTATGATGCCTGTAATCAGTCTTATGTACGCCAGTAATTTCAGCGGATCTGCGTACGACAAATCTATATATTGTGTTCTCTGGATCCAGAATATCATAAGCTAAACCAATCTTGTGGATGAATGCCTCCAAGTTAAATCTCCAAAATGCCGGCATAAAACTAGTCTTGCAGGAGACATTCAATCAGACACTGAGTTGATATTCAGGTAGTTACTGAATCGTTTAGATTAGGTGTCACTAATGTTTAGTGGGAGTTGGGAGCCATATACTGCCTGCCTAGGTGCCATCACAAAGCTGCTACATGTCACCGGTGTGACACAATTAAAATCCCCTCCTCAAGTTAAGAGCTGCACACACACAAGGAGGCAGGTGAGGATTTATGGCAGAGAAATGAAAGAAAAAGAGAAAGAATAAACTGAGTCCCATTAAGCTGGATACAATTCTTCATTCACTGTCACCTGTAAGTTATGATGAAGCTAAATAATTTGTTACTACTGTTTAGCCCAAAAAGGGTAATCATCATCATCATCAGGTATCTCAGTAACCAGTGGCCACATACGAAATTTACAACTTCTGCTTTTGTCTAAAGATTAGTTATGCTGCAAATGAGATTTATTGTTTGACAGTGAAAACTAATGGAGATGCCGCTGCGGGATAAGATCGGATTTTTTAGACAATGGAGAGCCTTCCTGCCCGTGGCGACGTGGGACTGACAGTGGTAGGGGCAGGAATCAACATCAATAATCTTTCATCAAGTCTACGGAGGAGCACTTCAGCTCAGATACCATTCAATAAATAACTGTAGGCCATCATTCAGCTCTGAACTGGCCTGAGAGTGGAGAAGGAAGAGGACTGGAGCTGACTCGTAAAAAAAAAAAAAGAAAAAAAATCGAGAAACTTATTTCAGCTCTTTTTTTTTTTTTTTACAAAGCATTTAATACGTGATATGACATCCCCATGAAAAAAAAAATCTACTTTTAATGGTTTTGTGTGAAGATACATGCTTTGAAATAACAGTGAATTACAAATATTATTAATTTATTTATGGCCAAAAGCTTCTCCTTTCAGAATGCAGACCGTCTTGGTCGCCTTTATTCATATTTTAACAACTCTCACCAGATTTAGGGAAACTATACCAACATAGAAATAAGAATAAGGGTCATTATAGCGGCTTACAGTCAGTCAAAATGTCCACCGTCAATACGATAGGGGTTATTCTGTCACTACATTGCATACATAATATAATGGTTATATTACTCAATCATGCATTTTATGTAAATGCATTTTTTTTCCTTTTGTAATACACACTTTTCACCTGTCACTTCATGGTCTTAATACCGCTTCAGAGAATTTTCCACCTTTCCAATGTAAAATCCTGAAGGAATTGCTGTATGTCTACAATTCTGTGCCATTGACAAAAACATTGTTCAAGTGTACTGGGATCAGCAACTTCAGTGTTTTAGGCCACATATGGTTTTAAAGTGGAATATGGGCCTGCAAAGATGATTTCTCTGCATTATTATCAACTTTATCATGTTAAAGTAGTATTTGTAGTAGTAGGTGCATTCTTCGACTTAGCCACTAATTGTAAAAAAAAAAAAAGCATTTAATCCTCACGTTTCCAGTCGGACAGGTGGAATTTAACATAAAAAGAAGAAAAAAAGCTGCAGTAAATGTGTTAAATCCTGGACAAGTTGTGTGGTCAGCGCTCAACTTTATATGAAAATTCACTAAAATCTGCTTTCTGAAATAATAATACAAAAAGAAAGATTGTTTACTCTTAAAACTACCGTATGCATGCCGACACAAATAAAAGTCAGCTGCACAACATGCATCGTGACGCCTTCAGTTTGTATTTTTACATAAGTGTATCATGAATAAAAGTAGCTTTGGCAGACTTGACAGCAGCTGAAGTAGCAGAAGTAGAAAACAACTGTCTCTGTGTTGCTATTTCACTTTCTTAACAAAGTTACAAAGCTGTGATGTTGAATCAGTCTAATGCCACCAGGGAGACCCTACAGACAGTCTTTGCGGTGACAGACAGAGTGATGACCCGGCCCTGTGTGATGGATATGTGACAGGGCAGCTTGAGGCCTGAGGGCCTGGCTCTTGGGGTGGGGTTTAGCCATAATGGTGTGCTTAATTACCTGCACAGCCACACAGCAGGTCATTAGTCAGACTGGGACGCTAGGTCTCACCTGTCACCAAGAGATAAACAATCCTCCTACCAGATCTGGGTACCTCCGAGTAAAGGGAACAGATAGTCGTGGGGTAAGTTAGGGCAGGGCAGTACGGAGTAAGTGCCAACGTATAATTTAGGAGATACATATTAAAAAGACGGAAAGCTACTTATTAGGAAGTAAAAAAAAAAAAGTCTATGTGTCGAATAAGTTCTACAAAGTCCACATCCCTACTTAATACTAAACCCAAACTCGCCTCTGAATGTGTTCATACCACCGCCCCGACAAAACTAAAGGGCTTGGCTTCAGATGTGGCTTAGATTAGAAGATCTTTTTTTTTTCTCGATTAGCGCTTACATGTCAAGTGACAACCTTGATGGATTTGAAGCTAGTCAGGGCATTTATCAGGTAAGCGCAAAATGATGTCACATGCTACCTTTCATGAGTTATGGCTTTTCAAGACGCACTAGAGTACGGACAGGCAAGACAACACACGCAAAGGAGGAGATATTTGGTATTATTACATGACTTTGTTGAATTTTTTCCAATGTGGGTATTTGTATGGTGTGTCATGTTTGGAGAACAGATCGTTGATATCAGTAAAAGAGCTGCTCCAACCGTCAAATCTATGATCTATTACATTTAGAAGCGATATTTAGTAACATTCTTATTATAGTTGCTGTGTAGGAAGTAAAGGGTTAACTGATATTTTTCAAGGTAAAATTCAAGCACAGTTAGGATCATTTTCAAAATTTTCAAGCACATTACCTTATTACTGGGGTAAAATTCATATCTACACAAATATACATACAAGTCAAAACACGGTCATGTCCCGTCACAAAGCAAACTTTAATTGATTGTCATTCCAACATTTATTTCAGTATAAAGTAGCTCCTTGTTTTGGATAATCCCTTATGCTCCAACTAAAGCAAAAATGTATTTCAAAGTAAAATTATGGGTCATTTAGCAACACTAATCTGTCAAATTGTCTCTAAAATATCCCGTCAGAGAGATTTCGAATACCGTGATGTGACCCATTATGTACACATGATTATTTTTCACTTTTTAGCGCAATGATGTACATTGTATCATGCGATAAACATCTAAAATGATGTTTCGTAATAGCAAAAAGTTTAGAAATTAAAGGAGAACACGAAGTTTTATCCAAAAAAAAAAAAAAAAGGCAACAAAAACTCACAACGAGACAACCTGGAGTCGACCTGAGAACAGCTGCTAATTTTATTTTTTGACATAAAATTGTATCACCTCTCCAAGTTGCTTTGATTTGCCACCCAACCTGGCAGTTAATATTAAAAATAAATAAATAAAGAAATCACATCAGCGTTATTAATTGCACGCACTTTCAAGGACTTAAACTAAAATTCAAGCTCTTTTTAACCTTGAAAACACAACATCAAATCAAGCATTTTCAAGGATTTCAAGCACCTGCAGGTATGTCAGAATATACGTCCCTTGCTCTACATTAGCCCTTACATATATTCTAAAATGCAGATTACAATGGGGCTGTAGGTGTGAAAACAAAACTGGCTCAAGCAAGTAAAAACTGTGGATAAACAGATGAAAAAAAGACCTTCTTGGCTCAGTAAGCTGACATTTATAGACCCTCAGTGCATCTTAAGGAGCATTTTGTGGTGCTGAAATGTTAGTGGCTACTAAATGGCAGCTAATGGAGAGAAAAGTGCGCTGGCTTTTCATCCTATAATCTATTCAGGCTTCATTAAGCAGCACCTTTATTTGTAAAAAGGATCCTAACCTGGTGCTGTCGCTGCCCGGCTTGGTGTACCCCTCCAGCGCTCCCTCCCACACGCTGTTGGCTATGGAATTCCCGATGG
The DNA here is from genome assembly GCA_030068375.1 of Ostorhinchus rueppellii. Classification (NCBI taxonomy): domain Eukaryota; kingdom Metazoa; phylum Chordata; class Actinopteri; order Kurtiformes; family Apogonidae; genus Ostorhinchus; species Ostorhinchus rueppellii. The sequence goes on along the minus strand of JAQQZY010000010.1, from coordinate 20,897,749 downwards.
CGGTCATCACCATGCTCAGCTCCACCGGCCAGTCGTCCAGGTCTAGGGAGCGGACGCGGGACAGGTGGGTGCCCAGGTTCCTGTGGATCCCCGAACACTCGATACACATCAAGGCGCCCAGGTTCAAACTGGCCCAGTCTGGATCTGAAGAAAAACAGGAAAGGATCATCAGGGTTACACGAAGAGACTGGATTCACATCACAAGCAATGCCAAAGTATCCATAGCTTTAAAACAGCTTACAAACATAGTCACAGTACAGGGGGGCGGGGCTTAGTGTAACTGGTGGGTCATTACAGCTTTGACTTTTTCTTACCGTTGTTGGAATGTGACTATTGCTAAATATAGATTATTGTAAGGTATACGGACGATCATTTTGATAGTTATGTGTAATTTACATCAGTTTGGCTAATCTTGTGTTTTTTCATTGTTATGATTCAGAATAGATGTAACTATCATTAAGGAAGCTGATTTAACGTCTTCAGTTGTATAAATGGGAGGGGAGGTTAGTACATTTTTTTCTTCACACCTTTTCGAACAGTATTTGCTGAATTTGTTTTGTTGTTGACGTTGTACTTGACAATTGTTTTTGTTATTTTTTGCTTTGAAGAAGGGGGAAAAAAATGCTCCCCCCTTCTAATTTATTTTATTTGATTTTTTCCTTGGATTTGTAAGACGCTTTGTGTATCTGCTTGGCCATTGGCTCTTTGTATTCATGATATGTTTTGGTTCTTTCCTTCTGTTTGAAATGAAATAAACAAACAAACAAACATGAAGAGGAAAAGAGAAGAGAGGAGAGGCTTTACTGTTATTGAAAAATACCACTGCAGCTGACAACAATATATACTTAAGTATAGGAGGAAATCTTAGTTTTTTTTTTACTTTTTATTTTAATTTTTGATCCACTTTTACAGTAATAGTAGTGAAAGAAAACAAAGCACAAAATAACAAGGGGGGGATGCTGTTTCTCATGCACTCATCTACGTTTCCACATCAGAACCAGAAACAAGAATTCATGTCCTTGAATTTTGTCCATTTCTCCCATCTTTGATTAAAAGTTCCCACGTTAACCCTCAGAAGAAACGTTCATTTTTCAATAGTATATATATTTTCTCTATTATGGTAATGGTCTTCTGTTTGACTTACATCATCTGGTATCAGGCCCAGGTAGATAGTCTGTGGGAACACTGTTCCAAAATGTTTTCATTTTTATACACGACTAAAAGATATGAAATGATTGGCATTCATGTGACCACACTCCCTCCAGCATTGTTG
>JAQQZY010000010.1:20879207-20889706 GCA_030068375.1 Ostorhinchus rueppellii | reverse complement strand
GAATCTGAAAAAAATGATCTCTACACATTTGCTACACTCTGGCTGACTCAGAAATGAGGCCCAATGTCCAAAATACCAGAGTGTCACTTTAAAACAGTTTACATACGTATGGTCTGGTCACAGTACAGGGGGAGGGGCTTAGTGTAACTGGTGGGTCATTACATCTTTGACTCTTCTTACTGTTGTTGGTATGTGCTTATTATGGTTTACCATGTTGGTATGTGTCACTTCTATTACCACTGTTGGTATGTAATCATTGTTGTTTACCATTGTTGGTTTGTGACTATTGCTAAATATATTGCATCGTAAAGTATAAAGACTATCTTTTTGATAGTCACGTGTAATTTACTTTTAATTTTGTGTTTTTTTTCATTGCTGTGAGTCAGAATTGATGTAACTATCATTAAGGAAGCTGATTTAATGTCGTAAGTGGTATAAATGGAAGAGGGGGCGGGATTAAATACGTTTTCTCCTTCCCACTCCTTTTCGAACAGCACTTATTGAATTTGTTTTGTTATTGATGATGTACTGAGTCTTTGTTATTTTTGCTTTGGAAAAATGTTTATTTTTGTATTTTTTCCATTTAATTTATTTTTGCCTTAGATTTGTATGGTGCTTGTGTATTTGCTTTGCTATTGGTTCTTTGTATTCATGAGATGTTTTGGTTCTTTCTTAAGTTCGAAATGAAATAAACAAAAATAAACAAACACCATGACATTAAAAAAAAAAAGACAAATATTGACAAACTAGTCACATTTTTAATAAGAGCAGTGATTCTTAAAGTTTTAACATCAAAGCCAGGTATTTGTTTTTTCCTTTTTTTGGCAGGTTCTGCTCCAAAAAAGTAAATAAATAAATAAAAAATAAAAACTGGATCTGGATTTTGTACATATTGTGATTATGATAATTGGTCAACGCTCTACTAGAAAACTACAGCTTCATTTCTTCATAAAACGCAGACTCGTTTTGCATCAAACTGGCTTTGAAACTGAATAGGCAGCGAGTGTGTTAACTAAGATTTATGAAAATGTCACCTGCCATTTCCAAACAAGAGGCCTGACACAACATATGCTGTAACACATGCCATGATGCCTCTGCTGTTCAGAACCAATTCATTAACTCCGTACTGTACAATGTGACTTGTCTAACATCTTTGGTCTGTGCACATGCTTGAGCTCATAGCCAAATGATTTGTAATTACCTAATTATGTCTATGCAAATAGTCATCTCATTTGCATAAACCATGTGTGGAGAACTGGAGGCGAGTAGACACGAGGGAAATGTTTTTTTTCTGTGCAGCTTTCATCCACTTTGTCCTGAAAATTGTTGTCAATATCCTCTAAATGTGCAGTATGAATGACATTCTGATAGCACTAGCGAGGAAATATTTAGAAAAAGTTGGTTGACAGCAGACATTATTTTGACACATGAGGGGATATTAAACTTAAATCATCAGAGAAATGATCAAATTCCACAAATGACCACAGCTCAGGTTTATAATCAATTCACCCCGCTTGGTGCGAAACACAGCGCTGTGCTGTAAAGAGTGCCGCTAAATGACAGATGTATGCCACTAATGTAGCGATCCCTGAGCTGAGGTAGAGGGCCATCTCTTCAGGGGGAAAGCAATAATCCAATTAGCTTGACACCGACTTCAATTATCTGATTTAGTTTGCGGAATTGACTACAGGTCACAGACAATCAATAAAGACTTGGAAGCCTCTTTGTTTAGACTTGAAGTGAAAAAGTCTTTAAATAGGTGTGGCCTTTTAAACCACCAGTGGGGATAAAAATATATAAAATTCTCCACGTGATAGAGCTAAAGGATTCTAAACCAAGGAAATTAGACTGGAAAAAAATATAAACAAAATAAAAAAGCTTGATTAATTGGAATACATGCAACAAAATCCATTTTAATCCAATATACCTTCAGGTACGATAACCAATGCATTTGATTATAATCTGTAGTTCCCAGACTCAAATGTTGTTATACTTGTGTTTTCATCTTTTTAAAAACCTGAACAAAGCTAATTATTCTGTTGGCTGCCCAGGCAATAAATTGGAGGCATTAAAACACTTTCATTATGGAGATTAAAAAAGCAATGGATGGCTGACTTCTTAAACTGATGAGTATACAAGGGAAAACAAATCAAATTCTCCATGCACAGTCATGCACACGAGAGACATAGTGTAACTGCTAAAGAGCCAGAGGAGCATGTGCAGCAGGAATCTCATGTGCCGTTGCCCCATGACTACACTCAGTGTCATTGTGGCACAGGTATTGTCATTACATGCAGCCCCAGCGTACCGATATTACTTTTTAATGCCGTCCACAGTGTGGCAATTCCGCTCCATAAGCCAAAGTAATTCTGCTCCATGTGAGCGTGAGGTCAAGGAGCTCCTCTCACGGTAAATCTGAGGCTGAACGATGACTCAAAGGTATCAGTGCTATTGTACAGGCACCTGCCATGATGAGCTTGTAAAAGGGCCATTAGTGCTTTTGTTATTACTCAGTGCTTGCAGTTAGCACACGGCTAACAGGAACAATCACCTTGTCACATTAACACGTGCATTAACCTCCTGACCATGTCTATCTGCGAGCCCACGATCAACAAGTTCAACCAATTAGAAATAAATTAGCACAGCTCTGCCAGTGGGCGGACAAGGAAAAAAATACAATTTGGAGCCAACTGGAGGGGCTAACTGTGAGGAATGAGCCAAATATGATTTTCCTTAATTAACATGGCATAATGAAAAGGAAATTAGAGGATAATGGCCGAAGAGGTGCAAAGAGTAAAGAATAGATGAGGATACACATTGTCCGCCATTTACATAGATTATAAAACGGTTAGGACACTGGTGGAGACTCCTAAAGGCATCATAGCAGCGTATTAATAAACAAATATTATATTATAATACTAATGGCTGCTTTGGAAAGAGCTTTCAAAGAGGTCAGGGTGTCGACAACTACCAGCAACATGCATTTAATCACCTTAGGCAATTCTTAACCACATGTTTTTACACAAATTATACTTTTTTTTTTAAATCAAGTATTACATGTAAATATAGGGTACACAGTAGATGGGCGAAGCAGGACTAATGAGGAGTAATATGATGATTAGAGTGAGTTAAGTTGATCTAAACTTTGCCAACTGCTACTGTACGTAAAAATATTAAGCATAAAAGCACATTAGGCGCTACATGCAGTTTAATTACTGTTCTGTACTTTCACATCTAAACGCTGTTATCTATAAAGTTGGAATAAAATATTTTTTTCTCTTCTAATGAAATGATTGTGACAATACAATTTTTTTTTTTGATACTTAAAGCAGAACTGGGACTCTGTATGTAATCATTGCACCAGGTCAAAGGTGATTACTGATGTGTCTAAATAGGAGGAATGCGCCTGAAAACGAAATTATTCCAAATATCGCCCGATCTTAGCACAAGTATCTCGTTTCATCTCAGCTAGTCGGAGTCAGTTTTGTGCCACGTTTACGCTCTTCCATGTTTGTTTGCGTTGCCTTCATGCTAATTTCCTCCCTGGGTCGGTGCCACGTGGAAGAAAGAAAAGTCAACTATTTCTGGAAATAGTGATGTGAAATGACATGTTTCTATAACCAGAGCTCCAGTCAATTAAATACATGAAAAGGTGCATGAATGAAATTAGTGAAAATGACAAATCTGTCACAACTACAACACGGAGATTACTGATGTGTGTATCAAATCAATATAAGACCTGCAGACACACTGTCATATGATTGAGCTGAAAAATCAAACTGGAACCTGGAAGAAATTGCGAACCTAAGGATGGTGATCCCTCTATTGGTGCGTTCGAGTTTGAGCAGCAGATGCACCTACGAGGACCTGTGGACCAGATTACCACCTCAGGGGGTTTAGTGCCGCTGAGCCCAGCTGTGCTGTCTATACAACAGGCACCAACACAGCATCTATTCTGTCTAAGCCCCTCAAAGACCTCTGGAGACCGCTGTCCTTAGAGAGGACTTAGCAAACAGACTTAGCCTTGAGGACTCCTCTTTTTCCTCCCTCTCTTCTTCTTTTTTTTTTTTTCTCTTATGTGTTTGTATGAACAACTTGGCTAAAATACCGACGAGGTGCACCGGTTCAGGAGGTGAGCCACTGTTTTGGTGTGTAGGATGCGATGTGTTGTGTTGTGTCGTATGCATGCATCAGGCAGTCACTTAAAGAAGTGCTTGCCGTTCCCGTGAATTAACGAGCAGTTGGGAAGAACAGGCCAAGGCGGTGCCATCTGTAAATGTCACAGGCACTGCTTGCTCATTTTACACATCATTAAAGCCAATATTCCTAACCTGTATCAGAGCAATCAGGAGCAGGCCATTACTGCGACAGGGGCCCCAGGGGAACCACGACCAAACTCAGAAAGAAGAGAGCAGGGAGGGAGAGAGAGAGATAGAGCACACTCTTTATCTATCTGACACACAAACACACACACTCCTGCACGCTTCTACACGCACGTGCTCAGACAAACACGCAGCTCACCTTCCAACGATAAACAAACACATGAAATCAGCACCAATACTACTACTCTAATAGCTAGTGCATTTAACAACAGAGCAGAATGAAAACAGGGCCAATTATACATGTATCTGTGGGCAGTGTGTATAGAGCCCAAATGAGAATCTTGTTATTCCTTTCCCTCCATACTGTGGCGCTCAGAAAGCTAAGCCATTACAAGAGCGGAGGCTCCAGGGACAGCTTTCGGAAATGAGAGCGAGTCGGGGAGTGACAAAACAAAGTATTGAGATAAACACCCACCATTAGCACAGGCAGTTAAACCTCCATTTCCTAATCCTCAGCTGGACTCCAGAGGATATTAACCCTTGGTTTACTAACGTGCAGGACAACAGGATACTGGATTATGTCCACGTTATCATATATCAACTTAACACCTGCTTTGATTGACACACAGGAGAGATTGGAGTGTGAGACGAGAGAAGAGTGTACCTCTGCACAGATATAAGGTGAATACAGACGCCTAATAACAAGCCATGAACAATGACTGTAACAGACAACTTACTTAAGCCTGTAGATTTACATGTACATCTGCTGCACATTAGCATTTCAGATCTCTACCAAGTACCAGACATTTTGCAGTTCTCCAATTCTGTCCAGTTTCTAGTGACTTGCCAAGTGATCGGCGTGGAAACATTATTTTATTTCCATCTGTATCCACTAGTAGAACCATATTTTCCCCATAACTTTGCTCTTCCTTTGTAATCCCATTAAAGACAAGCGGGAAATGCTGATTAACGCTTAAAGCCTATTTATTGTCTCATATTTGCTTTTGCAGCAGCAGATCCCATTGTGTCTTTCAATTAACATATGGCTTTATGAGCTATACCCATACATATGTGAGAACATATGCATAACAGTTTTTATAATTATACACATATTCTAGACGGAGACTTCAGTCTTTTTGAGGATGTCATAAGGAGACATCCAAATTTATTCTCGGACTCAGCAATAAAAAAAAAAATCTAATTTTATAATCTTGTAATTTAGTGGAGAGCTGCTTACAATCACTTTAAAAATTAAAACTACTTCAATGATTAAAATGTTATTAGATCTTTTATCAAATTGCAAGCGATCAGAGAATAAGATAAGAGTTTTAGTGACAATTTGGGCACTTATCAAAATGTAATTTGGGAAAATAAAATGAAATGGCTGCACTATTTTATAGATAATGGTCATTATTAACCTTTTCATTTGTCATTTCTATCGATTCCATTTCAGACGTGCTCATTGTGTATAATTTATTAGACTATGCAGATGCATTCTGTAGGTGTTTTGCAGTTTGGAACAAAATGCAAACAGGATTTAGGTTCATGTTCATCACTTTAGATCAAATCTCTCAGATATAAATATGGACTTTATGGCTTTATAATCAGCAGGTACACTCCAGAAGTCCTCTTTTCTCTGTAACTTCCTGAGCACAATTAAAAATCACCCTTTAAAACTGGCTTTCATCACAATTCCTACACCTCCCTCTCCGCTAACATTGGACAAGCTAAAACCCCAAAACAACGAGCATTTGATACACTTTCTTTAAAAGAGAAATACATTAATGATGCTCCCTGACAGTCTGCATTAATCAGAGGGGGCTCCCCCTGAACACAACTCTTTATCGGCCATCGATTTTCCAGTGGGTTTATGGCGGGCGACACACCAAGAGAGCTCGTCGCCGAGCGGCTGCTGGGAAACACATTACGGGGCTGTCAGTTGTCTCGCCATGCATCCTGCATCATTCTTTAAGCACATGAGAAGTTCATTACAGCACACAGCTCTGACAGTGCATAGGATATTAGGGACTGTGTCCATTGTACACATCCTCAGTGGAAGTGTAGCACTGGAGAGGATTCACACACTATACAAATATAGCATTAAATCATTTATACAAATATAGCCTTCATTGATTGATTATTTATTTATCTGCCACCACATATGGCAGCTCATATACCGCTTAAACGTGACATTTCTGTGGAAGTACTGGTTATACTTTCATGGACTAAACTCATCCTCTACAAAACTAAAGGTATTACAATATTTCTCCAACCATGTGGAGGAATTTGGCGTTGTGTTGTGTTGTGTCACTCTTGGAAATGATAGTGCAGCAAAACTTTCTCCTGGCTTCCTTCACGTTCCTACACGTCGCATGTTGACCAAAATTATTTCTCACCTTAAGACGCTCACGCTGCTTTGATTTATGATGCTTCACAACTACTAAAATTCAATTTCAGCCTGCATTGCACGCTTCTGATTGCCCCGTAAATGAGATAAACTGATAGCAATTTATTCAAGGATCCCACCTCTCCTCTCCTGCTCTCTCACACTCTTTCTCTCCCGTTTTTCCGACGAGACGCAACTCACATCCTCGACTTGGTTGAATCCAATATTTAAGCGATACGTCTGTATTTTAGAGCATTCAGCAGAACAGACAAGCTGATGCTAATGGAAAACTTCACAGAGAACAATGAGAGATAGAAAACAATGCGCGCGTATGATGACGTGAGGAACATTTGGAATCTGCATCCTGTGATGTGATTACTCCGAGACTTCCTCCTCGAGTCCAGGAGTAGTCTGGCTTCGATTATGGAGACCTAAAGATGACAATTATCGATAAGATTTGGACTTTGATGATGCCAGCCGTTACTCAATCAGGACTCTGAGGCTGCGGTGTAAATCTGCCAAAGAGAAGATCATTAAAAGCTTAAAAGCTACAAGATGTCAAATACAACTAGGAGTAAAAAGTAATGAGTTTAGATTATGCTTGAACAGATGCAGGGTGTTACAGACTGTTTCCACACACTTATTTGAGATCAGCTTTGATCAGATTAACTAACATATCTGCTGATGTAACTGCATCATGTGCTGAGAATAAAAACAGCAGCACTTATCTCGGAGATGCTGATGATGTTCACTCCATACAATGTGGTCAACAGACCCATTCAGACTTTAAAGAGCAGCTGTCAGAGACCATGATAAAAAAGTATAATGATTATTAATGCTAAGCCCCATTTAGGAGGCGTCAATGCCATTGTTGTTGTTATCCAGCATATCAATCTTGTTGATTGATCATCCCGCTCTGGTGACATCAGTTTTATGGCCTCTGAAATGCGTCTCAGTGTTTTCACAATGCCATCCAATTAGGGTGCTCCATTCATCATTGGGCTGGGGAATCATTATTAATTGGGTGGAGAGCTGACTGCCACTCCCCTGCTGAGGAGGGCCACGGCTTCTTGAGATCAGACCATTCATAGCGCGGCAGAGGAAACGGAGGGCTGTGAGGGAGCGCCGCACAGGAGGTCACATGAACGTACAACAACTACACACCTTTATGTACTTTACGGAACATTAAAGCAGAATATGGATTAGAAATTCTTTAGGCAAAGCACGCACATCAGTTTAGCTGAGTGAAAGAGTGAAAAACACCAGCCCAACACCACTTCCAGTTACTAATTCTCCAGTTTCTAAAAGCGATCGCAACTTCTATAGCATAAAAAGATCAGGCAAGGTTTGGTTGAAACATCAGATTTATGTAGAAGCAAAATTAACTATAAAGATTTTTCTCTCCATTTAATCTTCCTTAAATGGTTTATCACCATTTATCATAATATTACCTCTGTATTTTGCCTTTTGAGTGAAAATCTGGTATTTTCCTATATGTAATTTACCAATCAGGTGGGTGAGAAGATTAAAATTGAGGGTAATTTCATCAAAAAGAGAGAAAACTGAAGAAAATGTGACATTTTAGCAAAGATATCAAAAAATGAATGTAAAAACAAGGGTCTACAGCCACTGTCATTTATTAAACATGAGTTTTATTAGTGAATCGATGTTGCAGAAGATGGCGGGGTTTCCATGTTCACTACAGAGCCTCTGAATGTCCAAATAGGTCATATCTGATGATCATAAAACAATGATGTTACCCCAATTATTTCAACCCATGATGGGTTTAGTCAGCAGTTCCCAATCTTTTTTGCCTCGTGACCCCATTTTAACATCACAAATTTCTGGCAACCCCGGACATTTTTCTCTCGGAGATGCCTTGGCGGGGCTAGGCAGGTGAAGAAATCTTTCCATTCTCCGTTTATTCTGGTTTTCTGACTGCGATTGTGTCCAAAAATGTTGAACCGTAGTAACACATGCGGTCACATAATCGGGTAAATCAAGATATGCCCCCTCAGATATTATAACCTGCATTTTATTTGAACTTGATAATTATTAACAAAAGTGTGTGATGTTTTAATTATAATTAAATACATACTAAATCATTAAATTAATCAGTATTTTTTCTTCTTTTTATCAATTACTAGAAATTTAAGGTGAAATCATTTGAATTCCAGGTGACCCCAAAGTTGGAAAAACCCTGGGTTTAGTAGTTCAAGAGTTACTAAACATTTTATAGTAAATGATTTTGGTTGCCAGTGACTGGGACTAAACAGTATGTGGGAGCTAAAAACTAGAAATAAATGAGACTTTTCAGAAAATTTTTGAGTTCAAAGATAAACAAATGAGTTTATAGATATAAACTTTGGCTGTTTTCTCATATTATCTCAGGTTAATGTTTGGAGAATCAGGTCTGGACATCTCAAGTAGTTTTTCATTTCATATATGCATGCACAAATCAGGAAATAATCACTGTCTGACATTCTCACAGGAAATCCAGGTCAGTAGAACATACAAGAAGTGAGAAAAGACGGAATAATGTAGACTGTGGAAAATGCACGTTTTGTTTAGAACACATTAGACTGATGAGAATATGATGGCTGTTTTTCCATTAATACCAACACTACATATATTTGGATGTATCTGCATTACCAGTGACAGCGTGGAAAGTGATATAAATCATGTAAACATGCAAATGATCCTTTTTTCTCACCCTCTGAGTGGCAACGTCATCAACAACATCTACTCACACAGTCAGTCATTTGTGTGTCACATGCTCCTCCTATGGGTAATGTCTAGAAAATATCAGGGTATTTAGACCTGCCTGGTAAATTCAGCTGAAATAGTTTCCCCATTTATAAATCATTAACCACATAACATAATTGCATGAGTCATATTTTTTTCAGGTCATACCCAATGATGCAAAAGGAAGCAGCTGCGTTAGGAGAGTAAAGTTATACAGATATCATAAGTTGGCCAAAAATATGATTTTTATGACAATTATGTTATCGGGCTAACAATATCAGTAGCTCTTTTAATGAAAACAACACTTCTTTTCACCTAATTCTTTGAGATGTTAAAAGGTGAAAAAGGTTTGTACTGGAACACAAAACAAGCCGTTAAATCCCTGGTTTCCAATTTGGGCCAAAAGCGTTATACTTTTTATATTTTATATCTTGATTGCTTTACTGTTCTTATGTATGTGTATATCTACGTATGTGGGTATGCATACATCAATGTACATGTGTGTGGATGTATACATTTATATATATATATATATATATTTTGTTGCAACCTTTGGATGACTGGACCCTTCACTTTCGTTGTACTTGTGCAAAGACAATAAAGACATTCTATTCTATTCAATAGTAACAGTGGTTTGAATCCAAAACACCAAAAAAATAAGAAAAGTGCACTGTGGGAATCGTGCAGTGAGTGCTAAAATTTTAAGTGAAGGTTTGGCCTCCAAGACACCTGCTTAGACCATCCGTCTTCGAGCCTCTCTTAATGCATCAAAGTTTTTTGTTGCTTCAAAACTAATGTCATAGCGTGATTGTGTTGTACCTTCATTGCCTGCAGATAAGCCGTCTGGCTTTGTGATGCCCGTGCTCTTTTTCCTTCGGTGTTTCTTGCGGTTGGCGTGTGGAGAAGGAGGTGGTTCAAGTTTGGGACTTGTGGCGCTGCCCATGCTGGAATTGGCAGGATCACCCATCCCATTAGCTGAGAGAGAGAGAGAGAGAGAGAGAGAGAGAGAGAGAGAGAGAGAGAGAGAGAGAGAGAGAGAGAGAGAG
>JAQQZY010000010.1:20866361-20879107 GCA_030068375.1 Ostorhinchus rueppellii | reverse complement strand
AGAGAGAGAGAGAGAGAGAGAGAGAGAGAGAGAGAGAGAGAGAGAGAGAGAGAGAGAGAGAGAGGGGAAAGATCTTTTGTGAATCTTTGTGTTGGACTCAGTGTGAGGTGGACAGCAGAGCAACAACAGGAAGAAAAATGATTCAGAAAAGATGATAGGACATGAGCTGTATGATCTAATGTAAAGTTCTCTTTTTTTTAGACTGCTGTTTAAAACCTTAAGTACATACATGCTGCCTCTGTAATGTATGTAATTCCCTTGAATGTAGGCCATGAAATGCACAAATCGAATTTATGAATCACCTCCAGATTTATTCTGTGTGTAATCCAGCCTAAAGAAGACAGTTCATGACAGCGAAAGGAAAGACATTCCATGTGTTCCAGGTATGTAAGGTCCATTAATTAGTCTCCTTTTAATAATTTCATACAGTCAGACTTGTAACATCCACTGCACTGCAATAGCAAAGAGTTGGAAATGGCTCCAAAAGTAACTGTTGGTCCGGCTTTAGATAGAGTGAAGGACACGTATGGGGCTATCAGTGAACAAATGGTTACCTAGGTTAGCCTCTGGCAAAGCTCTCTATATGACTGTCTGAGAGTGACAGGGGGCTAAGAGCTGGCTTTGTTTCTTGTAAGTGATTTTATAAATGTGATATTAACCTGTGCTACCGTTGGGCAAAGGGATAGGAGGGATGGGACGATAGGAGGGGGTTGTCAGCTTGCCATCTTTCTGATTTCCTGACATTTGACATCACTTTCCCTTCTTTCCCCCTCCAGATGCCATTATGAATCTGGGAGTAGGGGCCAGGGGCCTGGGGGAAGCAGGGAGGGAGGGCCAGTAGATGGGCCCCATATTGCTCTCCTCTTACCACCCTGTGTGGTGCTGGCAGCCTCCTCCATTGTCTCCCATCAAAAGCTCATTGTAGTGTGGCAAACTCCATTCATTTCCCTGTGCACCGTCCCAGCCCCAGGGGTGGAGTGCAGGAGGACAAGGGGCTCAGGGATTATTGCTGTTGTCGTTGCCAGTTGCACATGCTATAATGTGCGGCGCTGTGCCATTAGCCAGTGTACAACATTAGGCCTAATTCGGTCATTACCTTTAGGGAGATGGGGCTGTCTTGGAGGAGTAAGATGGGCTCAGCAGGGGATTGAAGATGCTAACGTGGGGGAAGAGTGGAGCTTAGAGGGCCTGGGGATGCATTGTTTGAGCGTGAGTAAAATACAGGAGACAACACCTGAGACAATACATTTTGTTTTTAAAGAAAAATTTAAAGATTAATCACTAGGAGTGTTGACAGGAATTTATTTCTGAAAAAGTACTAATACAAATGTGGAAACGAATGAGAACTATTAGAAAGCGACAATACCAGACCACCCTTACAGTCTTTGCTGCAGAAATATAAATGTGTTACTTGGAAAATAATCTCATTTATTATATGCCATCACATTAATAAACATAACATTGGTGCTTGTGCTGGACTACATACATTACTCTCTGGTGTTTTGAATGGCAGCACGCAGCCACACATGTAGCAGCGCCTAGTCGAGGCGTCTGTTTCAATTTCCCTGCTCTCTTACAACAGCCCCCCTGAGACGAGTCATTAGCTGGCTCAGACAGCTGGGGGCACAGGGGTCCTCCATGTGCACCCCCCCACCCACCCATCCTCTGCTTCCTCCTCCCTTTCCATCCGAGCGTCTGTCCCGCCAGCACAGCTCCGTATGGCGGGTGGAAGACTTGAGCTCCAACCTGCTTCCAACGTGACAGCCAGCATTTGTTTAATGTCGCTTGAGGTTAAAGGGGAGGGCTGCCCCTCAGGGGCCCCAGTCGTGTCATAAACACCTCTAATTATCAATTTCTGCCCCTAATGTTGTGGAAAATGACCCCGGTTCTACTCATCCTGCACCTGAAACATGCACTGGATGATACGCCTCCTTTTGTTTGCACACATCTGGCTTTAGGAAGTCTGTGAATAGAGGACTGCAACTACAGTCTATATCGAAGCACTGGAGACAAGTAGGTTTTATATAAAGTTTCCTGGCTTTAAGTAGTTCTCAGTTCAAAACTATGCATGAGTAATCTGTGAGATTTCATAACTTGAGAATTATGAAGTTAGAAGCGCTCTGATCACGCACACTTTCACAGCGGCGTTATTAGCCAGCTGTTAGTGTGTATAAGGGCCATCAGGACTGAGCCGGGTAATGAAGCACACTGGGGATCAGGAGTCTCTTTTCCACTCAGCTACGATCACCTGGGCAGCAGAATAGGTATGGGCTAACCTGTGATTACAGTGTATTACGCTCCCACCATGGAGATGACAGTTTAAACATGCTTCAGTGTGAAGGCTGTGGGTGAGACAAAGAGGGGGCTGCTAACAGCCTCCTCGCTTTCTAATGCCACACTGAAAATGAATGAGAATGAAAAAAGGGTGAGAGAGTTGGGAGGAGGTGAAGAGAGAGAGAGAAGGGGGGGGGGGGAGTCATTTCATTGTTATTCAAGAGGCTCCGGGTGAGGAGCACTATGATTCCGCCAGGCCCCTTGACATGGCAGCCCTGTCTGTCCTCAATCAAAGCCAACGGCTGCAATTAATGGCAAAAATTAGAAACAATCACCGCCTCCCCCTTATTATCCTCAATTAGAGCGTACTAATCAAGGCCTGATCGCGCTCTGCTGCTCTCTCCAAACTAAATGTCAAACTTCATTATGGCCTGGCGTAGAAATCAAACACCCCACATGCTATCACCCTCGCATCAGGAGGCCAAGGCATAAAACACCGTGCCACAGGAGAAGGCTATCTGTGCATTAACTACCTGTGTCCTGATATGCAAACTCAGAGGGAAAAAAACCCTTCAGGTATAAATTACAACACGACAGTACAGAGCTGCAGCATAAATTCCAGCATGAATGAAGACAATACAAAGTTTTATTGAAGGACTACGGGTGGAGAGACTAGACAAAAGGAGTAATTATGTGACAATTAACTCGCTATTATCAATATTATGAGCTTCTAAAATGATAGAAAATTATATATTTGGTCCAATTGATGAAGAGAAAGCCTGTATATTAAACATGCATTTATTCGTATCTAAGAAGAAAACCATGACAGACTAATTATTCATTTCATGGTTCTTATTTGACTCATGACATTACTCGCACTTCCACTGCGACTTAAGTCATCGTCATCAGCGCCACTGTTTGAGCCTCTTGTCTTTAATTCACGTTCAGAGATTGAGATGTGTCCAAGGAGAGCAGCATCTAAACAAGCGCCCGCGGCATTAAGAATGGGTGCCTTTATGAATGCAAGCAATCGAAAAATTGGGCCGAGATTTAATCAAAAATTCTGCGCTCAATATTCAAGAGACGTTACTACCTCTGCTTCTGCCTTTGCTCAATAGGTTTACAAATGAGGACATTCTTTAAATAATATGGAAATGGTTACCTGGCTAAGATGCATTCATTCTTCAGTGAGCCATCAATCTGCTGTTTTTGCATCTCAGAATCACATTTTATGTTAACCTGCAACCTTCACCAAGGATAATGGAGTGATTGGTTGAAGTCAATACAAATGGCAAAACATGAGCAACCTTCACTGTGGAACACCCTCTATTGATTATTGAAGGCGCATTAGGATGAAAGATAAGGGGGTCACATTTCAATCAAGTGTGTTTTCAGATAAAGCAGCTGCGCAGACATATTCTTTTGTTTTAAATCTGATTTTTTTTCCCCCCCATTGGAACAATTTACAAAAAATGAAGATGCTCTAAAAAGTTTTCAAGGTAAAAAGTGTTCACTCCGAAATCGTGCCTCGAGTCTGTACAGATTGCACACAACATATCTATCACTTGACACAATGTTTCTACTATTATTTTCAGCTCATTTGCCTCATTCGAGCTCATTTGTGGTTACCTTAAGAGTAGCATGAAAATAATTGGAGAAAATAAAATAATGGAGCAAATTGTGGCTCTGATTTAGTTGAAGACTGGATGCTGGTTAATGAGCTATGTTAATATGAAGGGCTTTTCAGTTTACCAAACATGAAAATGGGAAATTCAAGTCTTCTTATTTCCACAGCACAATGTTTAGGAATTTTTATTTGTCCTCGGCGGACCGGCAACCGAACGTTCACAAACATGCAGTGTGACGCCTTTTTCTCCCACTCACATACAAACAGCTACACAAAAATTCACACATACACAACACACACTCATTTATTTGAGGACCCCACGAACCTAAGTAATTCTGCTTTGGGCATGCGGCTGATGGGAGACAGGGGTAGGGGGTGATGGAAATGCCTGCGTCCAGGCAGAATTGATCGTTTGGCAGCTCCAAATGAGAGACAGGCTTGTCTGCGGAACCACAAGGGCCGTGCAGTTGGACTCCAGCAGCGCTCGTAAAGTGCGCTCTTTAAACTGCCGGGGCCCCTGGGAGCCCATGGGGAGGGGGGGAGCCGCCGCCGCGCTAATGAGAACTACCAGAGTGCAAACATGCATGGAAATGACTGTTATTCTGTTGATGTGCATTTAAGTGCTTTTTTACTGCCAACCACAAAGAGAGGGAAATAACTGGTGATGAATGGTACCCCCGAAAAGCATTCATTTTCCTCTTCGGAAGAAAAGAGAGGAAAACAGAGGAAGGAGGTGGGTGAGGGTGGGAGGTGGGGGGGGTGGCAGAGAGTAAGACGGAAGGTAAAGACAGGATGGGAAGGGGGGGGGGGGGGGGCCATGCATGGTGAATATATTATTCTACTTGACTCAAATACAGTGACAAGGTGCGATGTGACACAGAGGCTGGAGATGCATCCATGGTAGAAAGTTAACCTTCAGTGTTCCTCTCCTCTGAACACGCTCCACGCTGCTACGTATCAAGAGCAACCAAAAAGGTCACAGCGATCACAGCCCTCATCACCTAATTATGAAAATGAGCCTTGTTCCACCTGTCTGGAAAAAACTGGGAAATGGCATCTCCATCAAGCCACACCTCTGGATCACTGCCCCCCCGTCTGTTGTAAGAACTATATATAAATACTAAATCCACGATCATGTGAGGGACAAAAATAAAGACTTTTTTTGGGGGGTTTTTTTTGGATGATGGTGAGGATCTTACGGGCGCCGCTGCTCGTACTGGTGTTGATGGCTTCATTCCACTGGTCGGCACTGGACACGGAGAAGGAGCGTTGGTGCATACCATCTTTACCGAACGCCGAGCCGCCTGTCTGGAGGGACGAGCTGCTGTTGGAGTGAGGGGCGCCTGGAAAAGACAAGAAAACGACTCCTGAATTCTTCTGTTCTCGATATAAATAGTAAAGTTAATGAGAAAGAAGTGTTGATGACGTAATTTGTTTTAATTTGTACTTTCCGTAGCACTGTAATGTTGCCTCCACCTTATTTGTGCACATCACTTTATCAACCCACCCCCTCACACAGACACACACACACCACTCTCCCTCCGCCTCTGCCTCTAATTAGCCCTTAATTAACAAGATACACTCTGAACGCTAATTATCTCGCCTCATCCCTCTGACTGCCACATCGATCTCCACTGGCGTCAGCAGGCGTTCTCTCCCCAACTTCCAATCAGGCGAGCCATGGACGCCTGGCTCTCTTTACTAATTCATGGGCTAGGCTGCACCATGTGGGGTCCTTCCCTCCTGTTCGTGAGCAGTAGCTCCAGCACATCCTAACTACTCTGAAAAACTCATCCTCATACTTCAGTCATGTGAGAGGAGTCAGATTAAAGCTGAAACCGTAAACCACGCTAAGCTAAATGGAATCATTTAATGTACCCCCCCCCCTTGCATCCATGTAAATTAATTAACTTGCTGTGAAATGTACTAAGTTTAAAAACGTACGGTCATCGAAGGTCACATTCAGTTTTTACAGTGTTGACGATAACTGGCTGTTAAAACAATATCTTTTAATGGTGTAAATATGTGACGCTTTTGTACCGAAAGGTTAAAAATTCACTGAATTTGTTTTGATTTCCTCATCAAAAGCTATCGCATCTTACAGGTATCACACATCAAGGCCTTTTATTCAATAATTACAAGAGAATATCAGTTTCTGATTGAGGTGACAATAACAGAAAATATAGTGTGTGGGTCGTGTGTAAAGTAAACTAAGCGGCACGGGTGCTTGTTAGGATAATATGTCCTACTCATTATCTAGAGTAATAAGTGTATCAAATTCACATAATCATGTCTAATTAGTATCAGTAATTATCTTGTTGGGCCCAGGAATATTAATCTTCAGGTCCCAGAGGGGAGGGAGCAGAATCGCAGCAAGAATGGGAGAGAGAGCGAGGGAATCATGCTGAGGAGCACTGACTAAATTAGCATGCTGAAATCAGAGCAGAAGAGGAGGAGGAGGAGGAGGAGGAGGAGGAGGAGGAGGAGGAAGGGTGGGGCGTGGAGTGGGGAGGGGGGTGACGGAGCCGAGAAGTAGGGATACTGAAAAGAAAATGCGAAAGTTTTGTTTTTGAAAAAGTAACCCATGAATGATAAAGAAAATGTTTAAAGAAAAGGCCTCTGATTACCATTAACGACAGTGGAAACCAGTTCAGAGCAAATATGTAACAAAATAATATTCTTACAACGCTACATTCACCAGCAATGATCCAATTCACCACAGACTCCTGTTTAATCACCTCACGCAGTTGTAACTCATTAAACGATATTATTTTTCTACTATTACACAACTAACATCTATACGACACGTGCGAAGTTTGACTCTTACCTTAAAATTGAGGGAAAAAAAACAGTTCGATAACTACAAGGCAACTTCTATTGATACTTAAAATTCAACAATCACCTCTAATTGTCAAATTGGATGCTAATGATTAATGAATTATACATGGCTGTATCCATTAGTCCCCAGAGACCACTTCTGCATAAAGGGGAGGATAATGTAATTACAGTGGAGAAATAATCAGCTTGTGGCATTAAAAGAGCACTGTACCCGCAGCTCCAGCCAGGCCTGAATCTAGAACATACTCCAGCTTTAGTCACACTGGAGATCAATACTTACAGACCTGAGATCCGACACTTGAAAGGCCAAAAATCAGCAGCTCTATTACCATGAAGTGCAATATAAGTTTCATGTGCAAGAATAAATATCGGTTAAATTAAATGCGGTGAAGTACAGTGTTTTGTTTTTTTTTTCAATTTGAATTAATCTAAGGCTGTTTTCATCTACTCGGTTAATAAATGCATCATCTTTTACAAGATCCGTCCACTTATTTTTCCCATTAAGAATGTCACTACTTGTTTAATTAAAAAAAAAAAAAAACCAACAATATTACATGATGTTCACAAAGAAAATGACTGAAAACTTTTCATAAAGTGCAAAACATAATGAGCGTTTCTCCTTGACTATATCATAATATGTATGAAGAGATAACACAAAGCCCATAGTGTGTTCTGCAGGCTATCCAGAGCTGGGGTGTTAAGTAGAGGCGATGGATTAGCGGGGAGCAGCGCTGCCTTGCTCCTCATTTCTCTTTAGGCCGGGCCGTCAGTGGGCTGATGAGCCGTGACGAGGCCTGACCCCTCCGTGGAGTTGTTGCCATTATGTACAAGTAGTGGGATAATGAAGCATTCATGCTAATGTGGGCCGGGCAGCACATCATCTGTGGCTGTGTAATCCACCACCATCATCCCGACCAACGCCCAGACACCACCCCCCCTCCCCCCACCACCAGCGTACACCCCCTCCACACCCACCCTTGCTACTGCTGTCACCAGCCTCCACACATGTCATTCAGCTATTTAGATTTATGCCCGTACACTTTATTTTACTCAGACTAAGACATTACTTCAACCCCCCCAGGCAACGAAAACACTGCTTTATTTAGTCGCTTTTGACTTCCTCGCTTTATACTTATTTTTGTCAATGTGACGCCTTTGATGTGGTTTACAGAATCTACAGAAGTCTGCGAAAATTCCCAGATTATAATACTTTTACGCTGCACGCATTCCTTTTATTTTACAATTTGACTATGCACGCTTTAATACAACAGGTACAATGAAATAATGACAATCTTAGTTTGTTTTTCTTATGGATATACAGATGCAGATTCCATGTGGATATTTGGAATTAAATGGATCAGACACGTGGGATAGGCTGATATTATCCAAGTTTTCGAAAGGTTTTTTGTGTATGAGGATAGAACATTGAGAATATGCATCTCAGTTGGGGTTTTTATTCCACTTTAGGACACGAGCCGTGTTTACAGTCGGCTCTGCGCTTCTAACATCGACAGGAGCAGAAGAAACACACCGACTTTTACACAGCAGGTTTTTAGATGTGTGCAAATACTATTAAGATGACCTTTTGGAAGAAGGTGGTTGAAGGAATGCGCGTTTGCATGGATGGAACAATTCTGTAAAATGTCAAAACCTAGATAAACTTTTACCTCTTTCCGTGAAATGATTGTAATAATGCGATTTATTTTTGAAAGATAAAAGCACAACTTGGGCTGAGTATGTACAGTAATCACTGCACCAGGTCCAAAGGTATAAAAGAAACTTGAAAAAAGTCTGAAAACAAAATTACTCTAAATTTAAGAGCAATTTGAGCTCGGCTAATCGGTCTGAAGTTCAGAATCACCCAGTCCCGCGTCACTTTCACTCTCTTCCATGTTTGTTCGCGTTCGTGCTAATTTCCTGCCTGCATCTGTGCCATGTGGAAAAAAGAAAGTCAACTATTTCTGGAAAGAGTGATTAAAAAGGCCAGAACATGGCATTAAACAATAACACGTTTCTATAATCAGAGCCTGAGTTACTTCAATATAATAAAAGAATGAAATGAGTGAAAACGACAAATCTGTGCCAATTACAACATCAAGACTGACGATGTTTATATAAAATCAATACAAGAGCTATCCCTAGAGTGTATTTTAATAGCATAATTGCCCAAGTCACATGCCATATGGACAAAAGTATTGGGACACGTTTAATCCAGATATTTCTTTTCTAACCGGTCTGGGATACAAAACAATAGCAACAAATGACATAATCAGCATCAACATTTTTGTCCGTTTAGTTCCTAAATAAATTTTTCCTTTTTAAGTTTAATGGTTAATTATGGTAGAAAATAATTATTTACTGTCAGAGCACAACTACTCCTTTTTGAGCATGCGTCACATTATTTATTTATTTTTTTAGTCGTACTATTACAACTTACATTGCTGCATTGTACATTCCATTGTTTACCTATCAACCTTTTAAGTATCACTCTTGATATCTGGTTGGTGGGTCTGGTTTCCTTTTCATTTCTTTGTCTACATGTTCGAAATGATATAAAATTATATACATTAGAAATTTAGTCATGGATAAAAAAAAAAAAAATGTTGACAGAAATCAAGAAAAAGAATCTCTGAAGTATTTTGGAAACACAGATAAGAATATAAGCCAAACTAACCACTGCAATGATATTTATCCCAATATAAAAACTATATTATGACATTTATCCTTATTTTGAATCCCAGACCCCTGTTGGAAAAGAAACACCTGAATTCAATGTGTCCCAATACTTTTGTCCATATAATATACGACTTGAGGCTTGTGTCACTTTTACACATGTTAAGGTGTTTGGTGGAATATGCATGTGTGAGTAAACAAAAATATTATTAGGGTATCAATTTTAAGAAGTGTTACTTATTTTTTAGAATAAGAGCAAAAACTAGTACCAAGTAGCTATAATCGTAGAGAATATACCGACAAACCTGTACCAACTAACCATTAGACTGTATCACCTTCAGCTCAGTGAACATGTGGCTACTGCCTCATAAGCGCGCCTTTAGATTTCAGACGAATTGCGAAGTAAAGAAGTGAACGAGCCGAACACCTTCTTCCCTGGAATCTCCACCTCCTCTTCCATGCAACTCTCTCTCTCTCTCTCTCTGCTGCAGGATTGATTAAAAGTGACTGGGCCCATTAATACTTTGATACAATGTATCTGTCGCTGGTGACACGGCAGGATGCGTGTTAACAGGGAGGATCATATTTAAAATGGTTCCGCTCAGCACCCAGCAAAGGAATTAAACCTGGCTGCTCGGCGAACTCGTGGGCGCATGCGTTCTCTCATTTACTCTCCATCTTCTCAACCCTTCCTCTTCATCTTCCCATCTCTCCCCCGTCCTCTCTCCGCCCCTCCTTCCCTCCGTTGCTATCCCTCTTCTCCCAGTGATTATAAAGGTCTTTAGATCTAAGGAATGAATGAATTACTAAAGGCAAAGACAAGGCTTGTGATTTGGACGACATGAATGAAAAATTACCCCTTTGTTCCCTTCATCAATTGCATGTCTAATGAAATCAAAATCCCGATCGCATAATCAGAAGAGGGTCCTCCACCCGGAAAGAGACCTGATGTGATTTGTAACCTTTCTTTTCCTAAGTGGAGATTAAGGCAAATCTCCCTCACATTGTTCCCTGATGCATAAATGGATGGCTATTAAAGATCCTGGGAATCTGCTATTGAGGTGTTTTTTTGCGCATCAGGAGAAAACAACACCAGTGTGATAGAAAAAAAGAGAATTTACAGATAAAAAAAAAAAAAACCTGCTGGTGCCGTTTTTCCTAAACCCTGGTCTGGCCTGTTTTTCCGGGTCCTTTGTCTGATGACCTGATGACTCTCCTAAACCCAGCGCTCAAGGTGAACAGTTTGTGGGATGAAACAACCTCAATGCTGTGTCCTCTGCTCTGTAAACTCCTACATCTTTCTGCTTTTGACTGATTAACCCATTCAGAGGTGGCAGCACCTTGGCCGGCTTTGACTGTAACCTGCCTGGACAGTGCTACCGGTCCCTGCTGACCCATATTTGGCGCCGTACCACCCTCAGCCACTTAGCTTTTAGCCTGAGCGATGGAAACACTTTGCCCATTTTACAGCCGATGAAGGACCCAGCTCCCTCTGGGGATCACTTTGCTAATTAGTATTAATTACTCTTAATCCTAACCCCTAAATCCAATCACTGGCTTCCCCTCTGTACGCCTGCCAGACTCTCTGCAGCCTCCGGTGGCATAGCTCACTGGGAAAAGCTCTATTTTTAAACCCAAAAGGTGGAAAAACCCTGGCATGATACTCAGGAAAAAAACAATTAGGTCAGTGTCATAGCACTGGTATAGGCCAGGATAAACAAATCAGATTTTAATAAATAAATAAATTAAATATCATTACTTTCAACATGGACTTGATGAATTTTTAATTCCCTGTTGAGTAATTCCGGGAACATTAATAGATTTCTCATAGATGCTCATTAAGACGTCATTGTGTATACTGTGAGGCAGCTAATCAGCATGAATGTAACATATAGAAAGCACATAATTACCCTGTTGGGGCCCATTTTTATGATTAATTGGAACTGAGGACATAGAAAATGAGTACAGTAATAAAAGGCTCATTGTGCAACCATTATACAATATATTATACCTGTGATTTGTTAATTATTCTGTGTAATGCACGATATGTGGTGGCACTTTTACCTACATGCCTATTCTTTTACATTTAAGAATTTTTATATTATTCTTAAATATTACAAGTACAAGTCACTTAACTGGGCTCAAGTGTTTCCCAATGAAATTTCAGAAGAATAACTGCACACAAGCATTCCTCACTATGGGAGGGTTTCAATAAGTTCTATTCAAGCCATTTTAAGACTTTTATAGCGCGAATGAAATTGAAAAAAATGATCAGAAAATTAAGTTTGATGTTGGTGACATAAATACAGAAGCGTATGTGGTTTTTCCAGGTGTTGCAGGTGGACTTCATGACGGCTTCATGCTTCAACTTATGACTTTATACGAAAAGTTTCTAAACGGAAATTTTTTTACATTGCGTCGATTATTATGATGCTCTCAAGCCATATTTCGATGAACTTGTACTTAACCCTGTGAGGTTAAATGATTATTTTCATATAACGCGGCTCATTTGAAGAGAAGATGGTGCTTTAGTCGACAAATCACATCGAGGAAAAACCAACTGAGTGCACTCCAATAAACTATGAGGAAGCAAAGTGTATTATGTGGGTGTATGTTTGTTTTGTTTTAGTTTTGCTAAAATTTCAACCAGAAACACAATTAAAACAAAAACATAAGTCAATATGACAGAAAAAGTGTTCATAGGGGGTGCTTCACTGGGAGGAAATGTGAAATGTACATGTGTAAAAATGAACCATATGTACATGAAAAACAGGAAACGCAAAACTGTCACAAATAACAGTCAATGTTAAGAAAAAAGAACAAGTAATGTGATAAAAAGGAAAAATGCTCAATGTACTCTGATCTAAAAATGAAAATCCTTTATTATCTACAGGGACACCATGTTTTGACCAGGACATAATAAAATGCCAAACACCAGATTTTGCACATATAGATGGACAGACGGACGGACGGCGAACTGAGCTGCAGTGAGGGCCGAGGGTACAAACTCAGTGCATCATGCGACACCGATCACATGTCGCATGTATCAGAGTCTGGCTGTTTCTTGTATATTCTCTGAAACAGTCTTTGTCCCTTTACACAAGTCAATAGAACTCATCGATATCATAATTCAATCACTTTTCCAGCCTGTTAAAACTGGATTCATTATGTTTTAATGTATAAGAGTTTTAAAGCCCTGAGTATAATGTTAAAAAGTTTGAAAACACTGCTCTACAGTTTCTTAGTAAATATCAGCCTCAGACATTAAATGTGCTAAATCTTACATAGTTTAATAAGATGAATCAGAAAACAAATGACCAAAGTGCTGGTTAGC
>JAQQZY010000010.1:20840152-20853476 GCA_030068375.1 Ostorhinchus rueppellii | reverse complement strand
GTTATGTAATCTCAAGTAGCCTGATCTCCATTGTATAAAGCTCAGAGAGTTCTGGTGAAAATAAATAAATAAATAAACAAACAAACAAATAAATAAATAAATAAATAAAACTTTGAAAAACCTGAGTCAGTTTTACGATGCACAGCTGCTTTTCTTTTTGGGTACAAACAAGCTCCACATGAACTTATTTCAAATCCTTAATTCAAAAGAATAACAGCGTACATTTTGGCAGAGTTTTTTTTTTTTTTTTTTTTTACCGACCTCCGCAAACTTCAACAGCCAGAGGTCTGGCTACGTGAGATTAGTAAAAAGGCTTAGCAGCGAAGAAGGCTGGTGTAGGAGGGAAGAGAGAGAAGGACAGGTGGTGCAGGCTGGGTAAAAGAAGAAAGGAAGAAAGAAAGAAAGAAAGAAAGAAAGAAAGAAGGAGGGAGGAGAAGAGGGCAGAGGCTACGAGGAAAAGACAAGCTTAGGACAGCTAAAGAAATTAGAGTGGTTAGTGCACACATATGCAATCGGTAAGAGCAAAGGGTAAATACGACAGGACACGGGGTAAAGAGCAGGCAGACAGGGGTTGGGGTTCTGGTGTGGTAGTGGGTCTTGGTTTGGGCCGAAATACTGTAATTGGAAGCCGGGCCTGGGGGGGGGCGTTATTTAGACTCAGTGAGATGGTTCGTTGTCGGATTGGAAATTAGAGAAGAAGCCGTGGAAGGTGTGGGCTAAAGGGGGCGGTACTAAAACAGGCCATAAAGTGGTCGGACTTTTAGTTTAAGCTCTGTTGGGCAGGAGAAGTGGGATTGGTGGGTTGTTGCTGCCGTCTCTCCCCAAAAGGGAAGTCACTGCAAAGAAAGGATCTAGTAAAAATAAGAGGGGAGGGGGGAAGGGAGGGAGGGAGGTCAAAGATTTAGACAGCGCAGAGGGCCCAGTTTGTTATGGGTGAGATGAGAAACTTAATCCATGTGCTCTTACTACATCCAATTAGAAAAAAAAAAAAAAAGACATGAAAAGACATTTTTTCCACAGTGTTCATCTTTGAATTTTGCTCCGAGAGGCTATTTTTTTTTTGTCGTGTTTGGGGATCTACTATGTTTCGTTTG
The DNA here is from genome assembly GCA_030068375.1 of Ostorhinchus rueppellii. Classification (NCBI taxonomy): domain Eukaryota; kingdom Metazoa; phylum Chordata; class Actinopteri; order Kurtiformes; family Apogonidae; genus Ostorhinchus; species Ostorhinchus rueppellii. The sequence goes on along the minus strand of JAQQZY010000010.1, from coordinate 20,852,382 downwards.
ATTCTTTTTTTTTTCTCCTTTGCCCATTGTGCTGTGTGAACAAGACGCTTTCTTTGCCTGCATCGGAGGCAGGAGAGGTGGCTTGGATGCGTTTCGAGCTACCTGTCTCCCTCTGGTGGACAAAGTGGCAACGTGCCTCCTAGTAGTGTGAGTGGGTGTTGCTTTGCATCAGCTGTCGCATACTTACTGTGAAAATGTTGGAGCGGCGCTTTGACTGCTTGCGGATTGGCGTGGGCGTGTTGGAGGCAGCGATGGTCTCAATGCGCATCTCCCGCTGACTTATGCTGGGGGTGGAGGGAACAGAGGAGGAGTAGTCGCTGAATGCACCCCCTCCATTGGCCGCCTGGGGAGCGAAAGGGATTAAGAGGAATCGACAGAATTAGAAGACGGGATGGAAGACGAGAGAGGGCGAGAGAGAACGAAGGGAGAGTGAATGTCACAAAGGGAAAGAAAGAGAGAAAAGAATCAAAAAGCAGGTCAGTTTGGGATAAATCGGATGCAGACTTCCTTACATAACAGCATCGAGCTCCGACTGAGCTATGATTAGGAATGAAAACACAGCTCCTTAAGTGGACGGTGCAGATCTCACCTGATTAATGTGAACGGAGGGAATGGATGCAGCGGGGACTGATGAGTGGCTGGGAGAGTTAGGGAGAGATTTGCATGGACCAATGGAGAGCTGCTGCTTTTTCCTCATGGCCACGACCTTCTGGGCAACTGCAGCAGAGAGGGAGACAGCGGCAAAAACATAAACAGACTGCACTTAAACGCATCTTTGCAAAGAGGTTTTATCAACCTGCAAATACAGAGTGGAAATTATTGTTATTCCACTGGCAATCAGAGGAGTGACATCTTAAAAATGCATCTAAAAATTGTTTCCACTCACTTTGATTGCAAAACCGGGAGTGTACTCATCCGTGCTTGGGTATTTTAAATGTACGTGTTAAAAATTGTACGTTTATACTCTTATGCTACTTTTTTTTCCCCCACTTACATTTTTATTGAAATTTTTAAACGTATAACAGTGAAAACTATTTTAAAAAAGAAAATAACAGTCACTTGGGTAAACAACAATACCATCATATTATTCAGTCTTTTCATTCTGAGTTCTATAATCAGTCCATTTCCTCCCTTGTGCCACCTTTTAACATCTGTCCAGGGGCTGTAGATGAAAAATAGCCATTAGACTAACTCTGGTGCATTTACAGCAATGTCAATCAATGTACAATGTCCCTGTTACGTTAAACAAATAAAGTTTTTATAAAGTTTGGAAACTGTACTTAGATTATGTAGAGCCTGATATCTCAAATATGACGCTGCAGGGATTTTCATGACTGCTATATTATGTTTGTGTAACTGAGCTGATGTTCTGGTTTTGTTTGGTTGTTTTTATTTAGTTGTTTGCTTGTCTTGTTTTTCACTTCTTGTTTTAACGGAGCATATTGATGATATGTATCCATTCTTTGTAAAAGTGAAAATTAATTTAAAAATTGTGAAAAAAAACCCAAATAAATAAACGTAATACTTCCGACTGATCCTATTTATTCAGCTCAAGTGACTTTGTTTCTATCATATGTGCACTGTTTTTATGCACAGTTGATCTTATTAGGCCACCAAAATAAAAGTTGAGTAAATTAAAATAACATAACAGGTGATAAACTTGAATCATCCATGTGCTTTTCCAGACTGCCTATTACATAACCTTATTGTAGTACTAATATTGCTGATGTATGGTGAGCGGTGAGACAGAGCTTCTGTTCCTGGAAAGGTTGAGTGTGTGACATCTAGTGGTGAAGCTGCAGATTGGCTACAGAAAACACAGATGTCCTATTGTTACAGCCAATTTTTATTTCATCCATTCTAGGCTTTTGGGGAGATATTAACTCTGGTCCACACGCAAACACAGTAAACGAGGAGAATATGGCTTAACTGTAGATGCCACCGGATAGAAAACATAAAACAGACGAGCTGACAGTCCCTTTGAACTACTGTGGAAACATGGAGGCACCAAAATGTGGATGTCGTAAACAGCGACCTGCTGCTCAGTCTGTAGACAAACGGCTCATTATAAGGTTATGAAACAACGGTTTTCATGAAAACATAATCATGAATTATGTATCTTCCCTTTCTGCTGTTCGATCCTCCTCTATATCACATATTTGACTGCAAAATGTCAGAAAACGGTGCATTTACAGTTCTAGTAGCTAAATGACAAAACGGGCTACAAACACATCAGATCTGAACATCACTATGGAAATAAAGATTCGTTTCATAACTTATTTTGGTTTCATGTGAGGCTGGGCAATAGGGTCTGTCAACTTAATATGATTAATAAAGCTTTGGATTTCTAAAAATGATGAAAAATGGCAAAGAAAGAGTATTTGTGAATCCTGTTTTGCCTTAAGTTCATTTAGTCAGAAAGCAAATGATTAATCCCCTCAGGAAATGAACTGGACTTATCGATTGTATCACAGTCAATAACCTGTTTATAGTCCGTCCATACTTCCCTTAAAAATGTATATCATTATAGTTACTCATACTGTACCATAGTCATAGCCTGTTATAGTTTGTATATACCTGCATCCATAGTTATTTATATCATTTCATCTTTGCAACTTCTACATATACTGTGTTTATCTACTATGTTTGTATTGTACAGAATTATTTATTCACTGCTATGCACTTCTGCTTGGATGCTATCTGCATTTCATTGCCCTTTACTTGTGACATGTGCAATGACAATAAAATTGAATCTTAATCTTAAATTGGCCATAACACTTTGCTTTTTTGGTAAATACAGACTAAGTCAGTGTTTTCACTTGACCCTAGAGCACCATCACTGGGTGATTTTGACCAGAGCAAATGCATTTACATGATTTTCAATATGTTGCGTTTGAGTGTCAAGGAGTCTGTGCCTTCACCAGGGAAGTGTCATGTGTCCCAGGGATGGGTGGAGCAAAGACCAAGTATCATTTTTTTTTTTTTTTTTAGGAATTTTTTGTTCTTGAATTCCCAACAGTCCAGTAATTTTAGAGCATTTTTAAGGGTCCTGCCATGACATTTTTGTCATTTTGTTAGACATGCCACAATTGAAAATAAAAGAAAACCACTCTAATTTATCATGTGTTGTCATATTTTGATCTATTTTTATGACAAGTACTTTTTGTTGGGTATATTATATCAGGTAAAAATCACCCGGCGATAGTGATGGTGTTACTTTTTATAGTGAAAGTGTTCTAGGGTTAATATTTAACCTTTTTTTAGTGCATTTATAAACAGACGAACTGAATATAGCCATCGCTGCAGGTATATTTAGTACATTTCCACAGAGTTAGGACATGAGGTATCTTTAAAATGTGTTAAGATTCCAAGGGGAAACTAGTTTCTTCTTTGTGTAATTAAAAAAAAAAACACACTATCATTAACTATATTAATGACACAAGGCTCAGCAAAGTAAGCAAAGCTAATTCCAGCCAGATGAGAGGCTCATATGAGCACATTACACCAACCACCTCAGGCCATTTGTTTTACAGTCAGGTTATAAACCACATGCTGCAAGGTGGCTTATATAGTCCATATCTCCTGGGATAAGTACCTCTATTCTCCAGCAAAGTAATCATACACAATTGATACTTGCAATTTTGCCAGTCACTCCCTGAAATCCATAGTGTGATGTTAGCCAAATGAGATCACTGTCAATGTCTGCAAGAGCTGATTTGCCATGCAGTTGGTGCAACCTGTCATTTAATTCACAGCACACTCGTATGAGGAACAGGGTGGGGTGAGGGGAGGGAGGGGATGTTCATGGCTGCGTGATGTGAATTAGCACTGAGGGAAAGAGAGATGATTTGAAGTTACGCTGACAGCTGGGACCATAACGCCCGGCTGCCTGCTGCAGCATGGCAATAAGGGAAGGAGACGAGAGCGATGCGGAGCCATCTCCAGACAGCAGACACTCCTTCATCTCTTTTAATTATTTCAAATTGGGCTTCAGGAAGCAATTAAAGAAGGGAAGGAAGACAACGTGCCTGTGCATCAACAGTCAAAGAAAATGTAAAGTGAATGCTGTGCAGCATATTCAGATGTTTTGTGAAGGCATGACAGGCTTTGAAAGCAACCTTAGGGGATAATAACGACACTTCCATGGCTTCAGTTATGTATCGAGGGACATTTTCAGCTTCCAAACCCACTCCATCCTTTTAGGAGACATTACACAGATATTTCTCGATTCTATACCCGCTAATTTCTATCTTATGCATACAGTGATCTATTCTGATTCATCTTTTTTTCTACTCGGTAATACATACAGATAATAAACTTCTGCTGATTGTTAAAGTCTGTTCATCCTGCTTAATTATTCTCAGAGCTTTAGAGCATCAAGGAAAATTAAAGAGGTCATATTTTGCTAAACCCACTTTTATTATATTATTTATCCATTTATTGAACCCACTTTTACTATTTATTTTATTGATTGATTGATTTATAATCTTACTGTTTTTACAGATATACGTGTAGCATCTTCAGGCAGATCTTGCTGTGGTCGGTTGCATTTTATTTATTTTACTCTTATTATATATTGTATGGTCTGTGTTTGGATGTAGCATGTTGATCTGCTGCAAACCAATTTCCCTCTAGGATTATAATAAAGTTGAAGTTAGTCTTTGGTACATTTATTTGTGTATTTGGGGGCCGTAATAGTTCATAAAGTTTGAATTTGAACCCTCCAGGTGCAGCAAAACTATCTTTATATTCATTTTTGGCAAAAATCAAGTGGATTTCTACAACCTGTTTTAATTCCTGCTTAATTTCTTACGTCTGTAACTAGTTATATCATGACATTTGCACATATAAGGTCTCAGAGTATGGGACAGAGCAGCACAATCAACAACCTTGAGGGGGTGGGGCCTGAAGTGGTTCATTTGCATTTAAAAGGCCAGCGCTCAAAATGACCTTTCTGGTGTCATTAGTCAGAAATAGGGTTGAAGACGGACCTGTGGGGTTGAATTAATGAAGAATTCAGACCCAAACAGAGCATTTACAGTTTATGTAGAGCACAGGGAAATGATTTAAAATGAGGGGTGTGTATCGGCAAGAATCTGGCAATAGATATATCATGATCACATGATATATCACTGTTAAAAATGCAAATTTTTTTGTCATTTCGCTTTTTAAAATGATTATTTCCTTGAAGAATTGAATTACACCAGAAATATGCACAAATATTAAATGCATTTTTATTTTATCATAACAGGATCCAACGCTGTATCACAAAATGTTCCCACGTTAAAACTTAAATTATATTTTACAGTCATTAAAGTTTAAGATCCTGCTCAAATGTTCATATTCTATTAGATCATGACTAACATCATAACATTATTTTGGTTCAATCCGAACAGAGGAACAGTAAAAAGTGCTTTTAGGATGCGTCAAATAACCATTATTTAATAAAACCGTGTTAAATAATAATAAAGAAAATATAAATAATAAAGAAAAAACAAAAATGAACTTCTGCTATAGCTGCAGTTCAATAAATACCTAAAAATATCGATACAGTACCGGTACAGTATTGCAAAATGAAATATCGCGATATGTTGCAAAACCTTGGGCTGTTTGATTATGGAAAAAATTTATATCACAATTATTTTGGTCAATATTGAAATCCCGATTATTCAAATGATTAATTTTGAGTTTCACAGTGCATTTATTCAGCATTTCTCTCTCTCTCAAAAAACACTTTATTGATTCTTTATGCAAAACATTCAAATTGAAAATAAAATTTGGCTACAAATATGTTCTTTACAGCAGTTTTGCAGTGGAATGGAATGTATTGTGCATCCGCATCTCTCAGAAACTGTGTAAAGAAAAATGGAAAATAAATCGTTTCAACTCAATTATATGAGTTTTGAGATCGCTTGACAACAAAATCGAAATCGTGATCAAAATTCGACTAATTGCACAGCCCTAGCAGAACCGATATTTCCTAACACTCCTATTTAAAATTCACAATTCCATTTCAAAAAGCAAAAAAGCAAAATATGATCCTTTAAAGCCTATTGTCATTCCTCTACTCCACACACACACAAAAAAAAGTTGGGCAAAACTTAAAGGTGGGGTCTGAGATGTTCGGAAAATGGCTCGAGCCGGCTACATTTTGAAAACACAATTCAAAACTCCCAACTCCTTATTTCAAACTCCTCCCCCGAAGTTACGCCTCCAGCCGACTGGAATGTGCAATGCTTGGGGCGGGGTGGGACAAATGGCAGTTGAATTTGATAGACATGTCACCATTCAATCATTTCGAGTGGGCGCTCAAAATGATTGGATGATGTTTTTTCAGTCCTGTCCGTTCCACAGGTGACTAAAACTTTTTATTTTTGTGTCATAGTATTTAATTATTTTTTTGCAATCAGGGTATGAAGGGGACTTTTAGCAACATAATAAAAAATACTCCAGAAAAACATCTCAGACCCTACCTTTAATGCTAAGAGTCGACAGATTCACCATTGACTGGCTGCTTATTCACATAAACATTAGTAGTGTAGCGGCTGACACTTTAAAGTACTTAGTAATGATTTACTATGATCATATTGTACAACCATTTGCCCTCAATACGTTTCTAATTACGCACTTAGTATCAATAAACAGTAATTAGATGGTTAATGAGGGAAAACTGTACAATATTGTCATGCGAAATAAATTATTATTACTGTACGTGGCTTATAATGACTAATAAAGAGCCAGTATGGTACTAGAATGTAACGTGTGAATCTTACCTAAGCTGACCATATCGGACCAGTCAACTAAAAAGGGAAAGACATTCTAGCTGCAGGCTCATATTTCTAGTTCAATACTGATAATTCAATTCAAGAACTGTTAAATAAATCTTGTGGTCTTGCTAAACAGACGAAAATTCAATTAGTGACAGTAAATGCCGCTGTTGGGAGACCCATCTCACCATCCTGGAAGACTCTCTCCACATTTAGGCCGTAAGTGGAGCAGGTCTCGTAGTACGTGCAGCGTTTCAGGTCGTTTGACAACTTTCTAGCCCGCGAGTCGTCGATCACTCTGGGGTTAGCGGCACTGATTGCATCTGAGAAAACAGAGAAAGGGATGAGCAAACATTTCACTCAAAGCATAAAGCTGGTGATAATCTAGATCAGGGGTGGGTACTTCATTTCTTTAAGGGGCCACATGAGAAACTCGGACAATTGCAGCTCGGCTCAATATATACATCTATAAGAACAGTAAATGGAACGATGCAATGATACAATGAAAACAGAATACAACGTAGAAGTCCATGTCTTGCTAAAAACTCTGCATTCTGAATCAGTCTTTCTTTTTTTGGCATTAGCTCACATCTTCATGGGCTGAAATTGACCAATAAACTATTCAGTGCATAAGCCTTATGTAAAGTAGAGGAAGTATGTGTGAAAAAACATTAAAACTTTCAAAATAAAAGCAGTGCTATTGTATTGGTTACATCTATTACAATGATAGATGTTTGCAGTCACTTTTAATTTGCCAGTGACCTCATGGGGGTCAGTCAGGGTCAGCACAATGCCCAGGTCTGGTCTAGATGCTCGTCAGTGATGAAAATATTCAATGGCTTAGTTTGTCACTGTGGTAAAAAGGTGCAGAATAAACAAGTAATTTTGAAGAAAATAGCTGAATGAGTTTGTAAAACAGCTGGTAACTGCAGTTATTAGTCAGAATCCAATCCAAACAAGAGTAAACAGTGCATTTGGACTATTTTCAGCTGTGGATTGTGAGCAGGATTATGTATGTGAAGTCCATGTTTATTAAATATAAGGAATGAAGGAACAATGTGACGCAATGCACCGGTGTGGCCCTAACATACTGGTCAACAAAAGGATTTCAGCAGGATTTTTATGCAGTATTTTCTGTGCAAAAAGTAGAAATCCAGTAATGATTTGTTGACTAAACTTTATGTACTGTATCAAATGTAGTGCAAACACCTTGTGTTCCAACTAGGACCATGGGGACCTCAGCTGCGTTCCTATAGGTCGATAGGCGTACAAAGTAATTGTAGACTGTCTGGAAGCTGATCTCATCCTCCAGGCTAAAGACGAAAACCACCGCATCCACCCAGGCAGCAAACTGTGGACAGAGCAGAGGTGGGAAGTATAAGATGCTCCATTGTTGCAAATAAACACCAAACGTTACACAAGCTTTTTGTTCAAAGCAGAGCAAACACTACAACTAATAAAAAGTCGACAGTTCATTCTGGAATAAAATTCAAGCTGGACAATTCCAGCAATTTCCATTTTATTCAACATTATGGGCAAGTCATGAACATTCACAATAGTTGTCTTAGCTAAAACTCATTCATGTATAAATGCAATATCAGTTTTTAAAAAAGTAGCAGTAAAGAAATAAACATTAGCAGTACAATTTAAGACCACTAATGAGACTGGAGAAATGTATTCACATTGAATACAACAAGCCAGCTGGTGGGATTTTGAGTGTTTTTCTGAGCAACAAATGTCTGCACAGGATCTTGATTTTGCAAATAGACTATTTTTCATTATTTTAATCCAGTAAAAACTTGATTAAACCCAACTAATGTGACTGAAACACTGAGTTTTAAATGTTGCAGTCTTATCTTCACACTGAAGTTCTATTTTCAGACAGAAGGGGGCAGTGTCGTAACAGGTATAGCAGGCTAACATTTTAGTACAAGCACTGGGTGGACTGACAGAGAATGATTAAAGACTACTACTGAAATCATCTTTTTTCCCTGTATTCCCCAGAGCTGCCCTAATTTGAGATTTTCTGTATTTGCTCTGTCATATACATTAATAACCCCACATAGCTCATGATCAATGTGGGAAAGACATTTCCCCGGAGCAGGAGAAATCAATCCTAATCACCATCAATTGTAGAGTGGAAACCTACAGAAACCACAGAGTAGTACTAACGGTGACAATCGAGTGACAACTATTTCCTTGCATTGCCCTCGTCTTCATTCAGCTTTCACATCTCACCCAGACCCCCAGAGGGAATGAATGGCAAATGGAGCCTCCGAGCTACAACTCAGCGCAGCCTCCTGTGAGTGGGAACATAATGGAGGCCTTTAATTATGCCACTAATTATACAGGCAGCTGACAACTGAGCCAAACTCATTTCTATTCCCTAATCTCACAGAGCGTAATGCAAACGCAAATCTGAGCATTGCCAAACTAGGTATATGTAGATGTAACACACACACACACACACAGACACACACACACAGACACACACACACACACGTTAAGTTCTGTGAGACCAGAAACACTGAATCTATGAATGAAGCCACAAGCAAAACTGATCATATGTGGTAGGGTTAGGATGAAACTGAATTACAACAAATCCGTTTTCATTCATTTTTACATTAAGGAGATAAATATTTAACCCATAAAGACCCAGTGTTACTTTTCTGGTAATTAAAAAATTTTTTTTTTCCTCTATATTAAATTTTTCTTGTTTGATGAAAATTTACTCTAATATTACCCTCTGGATTTTGCATTTTTAAGTGAAAATCAGTTTTTTTTTTCTTATATTTAATTCACTGATCATATAGATGTTCATTAAAGCTCAAATTATAGTTGACATTTGTGATACCAGAAATAGCGGAAGTTGAAGAAAAAGTGACTTTTTAAATAAAATCTATGAATAACTGAGCATAAACCCAGTGTGTCCATCCACTGTCATTGCCCTTTTACTGGTGAATCAATGTTGTAGAAGATGACGGTGTTTCCACGTTCACTACGGAGCTTCTGAACGTCCAAAGGGATCATATCTGATCACCATGAAAAGATGACAAACTGTATTTATTTGCATATATCGATATAATTAGTGAGTCAGCAAGTATTAAATATTTTAGATCAGTAGATGGTTTAGGTCGATGGTGGATGTTTGGGTCTTTATGGGTTAAAGCTCAGAGTAAAGTTGTGGGACATTATAGTTAAAAACAGAGAAAACTAAAGATTAGAATTGATATTTTCAGTCAAAACTATCAATAACTGATCCTAAACCAAGCGTCTCCATCCACTGTCATAGCTCCAACTTCATGGGTTTTACAGGTGAATCAACATTGTAGAAGATGACTGTGTTTCCATGGTAACTCCAAAGCCTCTGAATGTCCAAATGGGTCATATCTGATGATCATGAAAAGATGATAAACTCTATTTTACACCAATTATCTACATGTATTAATAGTTTTAGTGGGTTATTAAACATTTTAGATTGGTAAATGATTTTAGTCATCGCTTCATGTTTGAGTTTTTATGGATTAATAACAAAAAGTACAAGATATTCATGAAGACAATACATTTTAATCAGACATTTTGGCGATATATACACACAGTTTTTAGACGTGCTTCTGTTCAGTGAGTGGCCAAGTTCCAGATAGACGTTAGAATCTGTTTTGGTTTCATGTGTTCTGGGGATATTAAAGCTACAGTGCTCAATAGTTTGTTTGTTTTTTAAGTATACCTGGGCAATAATTTCCCTGTTTACTCTTCAGCATATTGTAATTTAAGTGATCTGAGAAGACATGAGACGACTGTATCTACTCCTCACTTGTGTTTTCAAGCCTGTAGGAAGAATATTGACCCTGAAACGCCTCAATTTTGGCTAAACACAAGCGTTTTCAGACAGATATAGGGATTAAATACGTGACAGGTCCAACTATTGATCAGATTCTGACTGATGTGACCATTCCTGGCTTCACTTTCCCAGTTGAGATGTATTTATATTTGGCTTTTTGATTTGGACTAAGAGGAAAAAGCTGCAGAGAGGTCAAAGTGAAGGTAACTTTATATATATATCCATACGTAGGTTTTTTTTCCTGCAGTAACCGGAGATGACATCTACTTTATATAACATTAGGATAAAACAAAGTGCAGACAGAGGACAATAACAAATACCCATGGGCAAGTACCCTCAGAGGCTCACTGATCTGGACTCAGCTAAAAATAAAACAAAATATCAAATAAATACATTTTATTAAAATACCAGGACAAAGGCAACATCAAACTGTAGTCCCTAGAAGGTTTCGGTAATAGGTTAAAAGGTTAAGAAGCGCACACCGACTTTTAAAAAAAAACAAACAGCAGCATTAACCTGGAAAGAACACGTCAAACTAAATAGAAATAAATGATAAACTTCAGTAAAAACTTAAAAAGTGCGCAAAGATAAGCTAAAAAACAGAAATAGAAATGAATATTCCAATAAAAGGTTAAAAAGTGCACACAGACTGACTAAAAACATAATAAATAGAAATGAATATTCCAATAAAAGGTTAAAAAGTGCACACAGACCGACTAAAAACCATAATAAATAGAAATGAATATTCCAATAAAAGGTTAAAAAGTGCACACAGACTTTTTGAGGGGAGGTTTGTATTGTCAAATTCCGGCAGTTTTGATTCCGGTCTGCACTCCAACAGTAGATGACAGTATTCTATTTTACTACTAGCATAAATCAGGAAAAAAAAAACAACCCAGACATCAGAATTGGAAGTCTTTTCTGAAATACTGCAGAATAAAACCTACGCTCTCTGTAGATATAAAGGACCATAATGATGCTTATGTTTATGGGATTATACTCTACTGGAAACATAATCAGGAGTATTATATTCCACTTAAGTCCATTTTAAATTCAGCAGGTTGGATTAGTAGGAAAGACTTACTCAATAATGTCATCAGAAAAACGAGTCAGTTCCCTTAAGGAAATCTAAGCTTACTTATTGATCTGTTGCTGCCAGACCTTAAGTGTTTTGGGTAGAACAACCACACAGGGCTTCAACACTGCTCTAAACTGTCCCGCAGAGAAGTAATGGTCTGTGTCTAAACATTTCCTGTCTGCCTGATTTTCCTTTTTGGAGTCTTACCTGCAATTCTGGAGGCCCTCCTTCATCTCTGATCAGAAGAAGGTAGCTCTGTCCGTCCACGACTATTTCTTTCTTGAACCGCCCACCTGTGAAAAAAAAAAAAAAGTAATCACAAAGAGTCCATCTAGCTGTGATGGCACAAGACGATAATGAAGAATATTACAGCCACTAGAATGTTTCTGCTGTGGTAGAAGATGATAGCCTAGAAATCTAGACCACCTAGCGGCAGAAAATATTCTTGTCTAGCATCACTGGATGTTGAAGCTACTCCAGCGTGTTTTCATTGTATAATAATTATGACAGTGTTCAGGGGTCGTTTTCCGTGGAGAAAAAGACA
>JAQQZY010000010.1:20814350-20826928 GCA_030068375.1 Ostorhinchus rueppellii | reverse complement strand
ATACATACATACACACACACACACACACACTCATGATTATTTTTTCCTTCTTTTTATCACAATGATACATTGTATTATACAATAAACATCTAAAATTATGCTTCATAATAGTAAAAAGTTTAGAAAATAAAGGAGAACACAACGTTTCATTTAAAATAAGGGAAGCCACTTTACATTTTTCAGACATACTCGCACCGAAACAAAGATTACAATAAAAATGTACCTGGAGTCGACAAACTTTGATATGAAGTTTTATTTTTAAAAATCTGTCAGATCTCTGTAAGTCGCAGTAGCAAGTGATCACAGGGTTAGAATTTCAAGTACTTCAAACTAAAAAGCACTTTTCAGACCAAACATAAAATTGAAATTCAAGCATTTTCAAGGATTTCAAGCACCGGTATGAGCCCTGTATATGACTGTGATGCTCAGAGGCTGAAGGCAGCGTTTAAGGTGGAGTTTTTTTCTGCCTTTTAGATGCTGTGATGCCATGAATTGATTAATAGGCCTACATTTTAAATGTTGCTATGTCTGTCTGTGGTATTTATTTTTAATGGTTATCTTATATGCAATAAATGAACCTTAATGGGTTGAAAATGTTGATGAATTTTTACTATTTATTATGTGAACTTCCTCATGTAGAAGAAAAAAGCGATGCAGGCGGATTATCAGCCAGGTGAGCTCAGGCAGCTTTATAGAAAGGACTTTAAGCTTTGTGGAAATTGCAGACATCTTAACAAACACTTTAATATGGCAGATGTTAATGCAAGGGGTGAGCAGGGCCAAAGAGACTACATTTCTTAAAAAAAAAGTTTTCAAACTACTTGACTCTGGTTTAAGAGATCACACCTTACCCTTAAGGAGACTTAGATGTGTCTTTATCATTAATCTTGTTTTTGTTTTTAACAATGCAGACTTGTGCAACGCCTACAGTAAGTACGATCTATAGAAACAATTTCGATATTATGGTTTCAACACAGTGCGATGTCTGAAGGGGATTTGGCTAATCCATCTTAAAAGACGGCTATTACCAGGCCTGATTCAACTTGTTTGGTTTTTCCAATGACATTTGGAGAGCAGATAATTGTGAGAAAGGGCAGTCGGAAGGAAAACTAAAAAGAACAATAGAAACAGCCAGAACGAAAAACACAAATCACAAATCCACGGGCTGTGTTCATTTCCCACAGAGACCGAGCACACAGCTATGTGTCATAACAACTATTAAACAAAGACCACCTTCAGGACTTGAACCCCCCAAAAGATACCGCCATATACAGGAGGGCAGACTCCCCGTCTCCAAGCAACAAGGCGGGTAATACCAGGTTAACGCTCTACATGTCTAAACCATGACAATTAAAGTGTTAACACACCAAACAGGGAGCCATTATTACAGTAAGTCGGTCGGTTGCAACAGTCATGATTTCCTTTTATGCTCCAGGCGATGCTAATATGAAAGGAATGACAACATAAACAGTCAGGTAACCATGCCATGTCACTGTGGGACTATTTACTCTCCAGAATATACACTAAAATCATAGCATGACTCATTGTTGGGCAGTCCCGAGCCAAAAAAGGCATTTAACCTACTATAATTAGAGTAAAATAAACCCTTCAAATAAAATGTTTTATTTCTGACCTCCATTTACAATGAGCCTTGTGCTCTTCTGGATGTCTCACTTGTTGTGGGAGAGAAGAAAAGAGCCTCCCAAACAGAAAGGCCTTTCATCATGTATTGTGTGGAGCAGAGGAGCTTTTAACTGCACGCCTAGCGCTGAATCCTCCCACTGCGGGTTTGACACTTGAACATGTCAGGACACGTATGGAGACTGATGCAGTTTGTTAGTGCAGGAAACTCAACACAGTTCAACACTCTTTAAGAAGATTTCAGATAAGGCCGATTCCTACTGTGGTTTCCTGTCATTATTATTATTATTATTATTATTATTATTATTATTATTATTATTATTATTATTATTATTATTATTATTATTAATAATTTATTTTTTACAGGATTGTTATTTCCAGATTCTTTATATCCATTTATTTTATTTATTTATGTTTTTTACTAATTAAAGGGCTGATATATTTAAGAGTAACATCCGCTAATTATAAATATGCGCTTAAATGCCACTTTATTTTATATAATCAGATGGTAATGATTAAAAATTAAACCAATGGGGGAAAAAAAAACAATCAACCTGATGGATGTATACTGTATTATGGAGGACCACACTCAGGGTAACCATGCTGTGGAATTAAGTGTCATTAAAGGCCAACACAGAAACAGAGTGGTTGGCCACTGACAAGAGCTTCACCCTGGAACAGCACATTCCCTCATTATTGACCATAACACCACCACTTATCCTTTCAAAGCCACAAAAATACAGAAAACAAGAGCTGTTGCACAGAACTGGACCTTACCTCAGTCTGCACTTAACCATTTTTCACACCATTAGATATCTTTCTAGGAATTTTTTTTTCCCACAAGCACACACAAACACACACCATATCATAAGATACCCAGCTTTTGCCATAGTTGGAGGAGATGCAGCAGGACCAGTTTAGACCCCAGTTGCAAAAAACAAAAAAACAAAAAAAAAAACCCTAATTGAATCCATGTGCCCCATTTTACGTCATTCTTTAAATATGAGCAGCCCCACATTACTGTGTCCCAGAATGCCTATGGAAACAGAAAGCCCCAGCGTTTGTGATGCTTGGAGAGGACACCAGTGCCTTTGTCTGTGCGAGGGGAAAACTGTGTTGCCAGCTTGTTTGTCAAGTTTTTCACTTCACTGCTCATGTCTGCTCAGATAAAAATGACCATTCAGTGTGCGTGAACTGAAGCACGGTCATGAGGGAGAAAAAATACAACGCGAGCAGAAAACTTGAGCGTATAGTGGTCGTGCATGCGCCTGCTCATGCCCGTACATGTGTGTATTTGTACGGGCTGTGGTTTTAGAATGGGAGAGGACAACCTTGAGGTCTCAACTTCCACTATAGCTCTGACTTACTTTCCGACTATGCTTTCCCACCGTCATAAATTACAGGAATAAGAATAAGCTAGCAATTAGTATTTTTACCTCCCTCATTTGCCAACCTCACGACCAACCGACATTCCCCGTTTGACTACTTTTATCATGTACGACTTAACAGAACGGCCCTTTAGCATCTTCCTTTTTCTGTGCAGCGTTCCAAAGCTTCTTACGGTGCAGTCAGAGCTTTTATCGTGTTTTGCCTGGCTTCCACAAAAACACTAATGTCTTGTTCCTGTCAAGAGAGATAAGTGACAAACACAATCAGCACTAAACCAGGAAAGAACCAATCTTTATGCCATTCTTCTCTGACGTGGTGTGGATGGCCTGTGATACTTAATGTTCCTGAAACCCTGTTTTGTCTGCAGATTGGTATCGATTATTTCCCTAAAAATAACACCACAGATCAAACAGGATGCTCCTTGTACAGCACATGGTCACATTGGGTTTTGGGACATCCTGCATTACAATAATCAGGCTGATTAGTTTAACCCATAAAGACCCAGTGATACTTTTCTTGCACTTTCCAAATCAATTTTTCTGTATTTTAACCTTTAACAGATTTATCATGACTTTTCGTAATGGTATTATCTGTATTTAGCTTTTTTTTTTTTTTTTTTTTTTTTAAAAAGGTAAAAAACATTGTATTTTCCTATATTTCTTTTACAGAATATGTAGATCACAGGTGTCAAACATGCGGCCCAGGGGCCAAAATCAGCCCGTCAAAGGGTCCAATCCGGCCTGTAGGATGAATTTGTGAAATGCAAAAACTTCCCTGAAGATATGAGCAATCAAAGATAAGTGGGTCACACCAGTAAAAGACCATCATAATAACTTCTAAATAATGAAAACTTTCCACTTTGCTTTAGTGTAAAAAATGTAAAATTACACAAAAGTGTTTACATACAATAACCTGAACAAATATGAACAACCTGAAATGTCTTAGAAGTATATAGTATTTTACCAGTATTCTGTTGTCACTAAATGTTTTATAAATTTGTAGATCCACTGTGATCTTCAAGTTGTGATGCACATATATAAATGATAAACTAAGGCGTAATATTTTTAACATTGCATTTATCTTTCCTAAAAATTTTCACATTGTTCATATTTGTTCATATTCAAGTATGGTTTTTATAGATTTTTTTTTATTACATTTTCATCATGGAATTTTACTTTTTTCAGTCAAAACCTTTGAGGTTGACATTATTTATACATTCTTCTCCCATTATTTATATTATTTTACTGGTCCGGCTGTATGTGGCCCCTGAACTAAACTGAGTTAGACACCCCTGATGTACATGTTCATAAAAGCACAGATTAAAATTGAGGGTCATTACTTTAGAAACACAGAAAACTAAAGAAAAACGGATTTTTTCAGGAAATATATCATTAAATGAACACAATCCAACTTTCTCCACTCACTGTCATTTCTCAAATTCCATGGGTTTTACTGGTGAATCAATGTTGTAGAAGATGATGGTGTTTCTGCGTTTACTGTGGAGCCTCTGAACATCTAAATGAGTCATATCTGATGATAATGAGAAGATGAAAAACTGCATTTAACACCAATTTTTTACATGTATTGATAAGATTAGTGGATCAACAGATATTAAACCGTTTAGGTGAGTAGACGGTTTTGGTCGACGGTAGATGTTTGGTTCTCCGTGGGTTAATGCATAGTGTTAAGCCAGGGATAAGATCAGATTTCACTAATCCATTACGCTACCTAGAGCACTGCAAATGGACTGATTATTTAATTGCAATTCAACATAAACCACGAGCTAAAACTGCATACACAGTCCAGATCTTCAAAATTCAGACCCCTGCTCAAACTTGCAACACCTGTTACAACAAACACAACAGATTGTAGACTTAGCAGAGAGAAACTAACTGCCTATAAATGAAAGAACAGCAGGATCCTACTCACCTACTGAACCACAATCCTGGAGAACAAAATGTACCCTAGCTAAGATTTGCAGTGGCAGATGCTCAAATATGAGTTATCCTTTTGCTCATTCTCAGAGGGTTCCTTGCTCGGTGATTTTTACGTCTCCCCGTATCTGTTGTAGTGAGGGGGCATCATCGCAGGGCTACCTTTTGTCAGAGTTTCCTTTACACGGTCTGTTGTCTTAATAATAATTGCCCACCGGAGGTTCAGTTTATCAAAACCAGCTGGTATGATTAAAATAAACAAATACATCTTTATATTCATTCTCAGTTTTCTGTTTTGGAAGCGACTGCAAGGTGAGGTTTATGCTGAAACATTGCTGGCAGATATTCACAGGAAATTATATTAAGGGAGACGGAGCAGAAACGAGACACAGGGAATTCCATCCATCCACGTGAATAATGTTTATGTCAGAATCAAGATGAGTAGGATGGATCAGATCACACTAGGGGAATTTTCTTCTTAACTGTCAATAAGTATAAGCAAGTCAATGCAAGTCAGAATGAATACGCATGAGTGAGCACTTTCCTGTCTGCTGGCTGCTGCTGACACCTTATACCAGTGGCAAGTGTCGGGCCCCCATGAGGGACCACTTGATAAACCTGAGAAGGCTGATACAACAGGGAGATAAATGAAAGATTAAAGAAAAGGAAGAAAAAAATGGTCCTTTAGATTAAGGATTTTAATCAATCTATCTTTGTTGCATAATTCTGAAGTACTACGCATTTTACCTCTTCAATGAACAAAGTGACTCTTGGACAAGAAGATGAAAGACAATTGATGAATGTGACAAGTCGACACCAGCAGGGACTCAAGTTAAAAAAAAAAAAAAAAAACTACCGTTGTTCAGCAGAGATTGAATTCTGCTTGGTGTCCTATTCTTAGTATGCCCAGTATTTTATTTAGCCTGAAATACCTAGAATACCTAGAACTCATGACTATCAACCCCTCCTCCAACCCAAAGACCTCCAGAAAGCCCACATCTAAGCACACGGTTCACTGATCACTCATGGATCCACAGGCATGACAGAGTGACTTTGTTCATCCACAGGTGGGGGCAGGGACAGAGTCTACACACCTTAATCTTCTCCCCTCAAACTCTGTTTCATTCCCCCACAAAAACACACTATAACACACACAGGAATGCAAATATTACAAAGCAATGTTTGGACCAGAAAATGTGTGTTAATTCAGCCATGGGAGGGCTGAACTTTAGATTTCTGGATTTAATTTAGAAGTAAGCACTTAGGCAGGTAGAAACAAGCACACAGTCCTGCCCAGGGCATTGAACATCTCACTTTACTCAGGCTGATCGGCACACCTACATTCCTAATGCCTGACTGACTTGACTCTGTAGTGGAGTACATGGACAAATAACAGTCGCCACACTGACACAAAAAGAAAAGGTATCTATGGCAACATGTCACGTGTGAATACAAACAGACCAAGAGATCAACAAAGTTGACCTGTGGGCCTATTACAAGCTTCGTGTGAGCATGAAAATTAAGTTTCTCCTTTACCAGTTCAAAGGTTGTCTTAATTAGGATGAAAGCTATATAAGAGCCAACAGATATTAGTAGAAGTCATTAAGTTGCCGTGGAAGACTAATTAGGTCTTCACGTGAAGGTGTGAAATTGGAGCCTGGGATACAAAATATACCAAATCACAGCTATTAATTCAGATAGTCACAAATATTTGCTTCTCTTTCCCTGCTCTTCCATGCAACTGGACAAACACACTGTACTGTCAAAGTTAACCTTTAAACATGGTGCTTAAGTCGTCTTCTCTTCTCCCCATCATTACACCATGTAAGCCCTCTTAATTTAGCCCTGCTTGGCTGCCAAACGCATCCCTGTTACAGCCACTAACTGCTTTAATGCGTCTGCTTTAAGCTGCATCACTGAGCCCAACAGACAGCAATACCAAGTCTCCTACGTCCAGTCAGGAAAACTCACTGAGAGGCAGACCTGGGACTACATTACCACTGAACCTCTGGAAAACAACCCATTAAAATGTGCTCTTATCAGTCACTGCTGACTTAGGTTTACTGTACATGCCTACTCGTTTTCTGATCAAAAATCTTATGGATGGCAAAGTAATTGCTGTGTTAGAGCATAAAAACACACAGTTCACACATGAAAAACACTGGAGAAATAAATTACCCAAAATAGAAATTCCAAACGGACTCACTGAAACCAGACTTTTTTGAAAGTCATCCAAACTCACAATTCCACATGTGTTTTTCATTTGCCTGTCCGCCTAAAAAAAGCCCACTTCCGTGTTTCACATGGGCTATAACTTTCTGTGCAGTAAATGAGGGGCTGTAAATGGAGAACTGAAGCTTAGAAAGAAATTTAGCAATCTTGCAGGTCTTACCTTGACCTTTGGGGGAGTTAATGCCTGCCAGAGTCTCTATGGTGACTGACTGTGACTTATTATTTCCAGCCAGGGGAAACTGGCTGGTGTCTTTGCTTTGGGACTGCTGAGATTCACATTTGCCACTGCAAGACTGCTCTTTCCTCCTGAAACGGTTGGCTATGAGCTGCCATATGCTTGGTTCTTCCTGAATTGGTTTGGTGGACAGTTTTGTTGGACAGAGGGGTACCTCCATTACCTTGACCTTCCCCCTGCTGTGGTACTGAATGTACTGCATTCCCCCATCATCTAGCTGCTCGCTGGAAATTGGAAGAGTTCTCCCTGTAAGGTACGAGAAAGGCCTAGGGGACATTTCTGTTCCCTCAGTGGCACTTTTAATCCGAGAAGAGTCCTTAGATTCCATCTCAAACGGAACTTTGTCTCTTGGGCGAGTCCTCCTAATTCGCAGACTGAGACTCCGTCTTAATGAGCTCAGTGTACTTCTTGGAGCATCAGCCTTGTTAAACTTAGGCGAAGATGTAGTATCTTTGTCACCATCTTTCTCTTTGCCCTTATCCTGTGGTGCTTTGCCAAATAGCCTCCAACGAAAGCCCCCTCTGAAGAAGCCCCCTCCATCACTGCCTGTGTGACTGCAGCTCCTTTGGCTGTCTATCTCATCATCAGAGCCCCTCTTCCTTAGTTCTAGGACTGTCATACTGACAGGCCTGGGCTTCCAGCTCCTCTGGCGGACCCTGGGGGTCACCTCTGAATGGGCCGGAGCCCGCTGAGCTGCCACAGTGTTGAGGCCATCTACTGCCCTCAGCTCTGCCTTCCTGCTCCTGTACTGCAGGCTGCTCTCTGTATCACCTGCCCTCCTGAACAGTGGCTGGGCTCGAACCTCAGTCAGGACAGAGCCTGGGCCTGCCAGCATGCACACACTCCTGGGCCTCCGGAGCCGTCCTTGTTGCTCAGGTGGAGAATCTCTTTGCTGCTTGACTGGCTCTCCATACATGCTCAGCGTTCTCCTGCCAAGAGAGACTTCATCCTGACATGGCCTTCGCTGCACCGCCCGCGGCAGAGAGTTGTGTCCTGTAACACGGCCATGATTCCTGAGGACAAGCCCTTTAGGACGGACAGAAACAGAGCTTGATGTTGAGCTCTGAATGTGTTGCTTCTGGGTGTCGCTGGCAGACAACTCTGCCACGTCTCTGTCTTGCAGTGAGCAGCTACCTGAGTTCTTTGAGGGCTGTTTCAGAAACCTGTCAGTCTTCATTTTTCCCTCCACCTCCTCCAACTCCTCCTCATTCTCCTCCACAACTACCTCCTCTCTTTGCCTCCCAGCTCTGCCTGTACGGTTCAGGGAGGGCCACCTGTCGAGCTCCTGTCGTGCCCTGCCCAGCCTGGGGCTGTTCTCCATTGGCATTGCAGTGATTATCTCTTCTCCTGGCTGGCAATTCTCCACCAGGGTGTGGGTGACCCGGCCCATTCCCAGCTCTGACACCGGTTCATCTCCCTGTGTTTCTTTGAGGATTACGGAGATGTGATACACAGTTTTTCCCTGCTGTTGTTGGCAAAAAACTGCAGTCCTTGGGCTCGCGTCCACTGTCCCACTGCTAAGGAATAGCATGGCACTTCACTCCAACAGTGTCACACACCAAACAAACACACATACTAAACCAAATTACACAAGCGTATAGCATAATCCAGTGTTCTCATCCTGCCCAGGAGTTGTTAAGATTCTGCTCATAAAGTCATTCATTTGAAGACTAAATTCCTATGCCACGCATAATCCTTCACCTTTGACATGGGAAAAAACTTCAAACAAGTTAGAGCAAAGCCTCACTACCACCTGCATCCTCTGGCTCCGTTACTCAGCCGACTCTCTCAGGCATTTAGATGGTAGCTGCTGTTCCCTCACATTTCATTTTACCTGTCCTGTACAAGCAGCTGAACGAAAGAAAAGTAGGATATCCACTGCTTGTTTTGGAACAAAGTCATATCTGTAAAAACTGCAAAAGTTGCAACTTAAAAAATCTGAATCATCCTTCTTCTTTGGCAAGTTACAAACCATGAGCAATCCTTGTTGTTGGCGGTGCAGACAAACCCCTTAATCTCTGAGCTCTTGCCATGCAGAGCATGAGGGAGTGTGTCTGTTTGAACTTTCAGCTGCCTTCCAACCCCCGGGACACATGGAAAACAAGGAGTGGATCCCACGGGCATTAAACACGCCCTCTGATTTCTGCAGAGCTACAAGTAGCCCCCAGAGACACACAGACTAATATGAAAATGAGACTGGGAGGCTGAACTGAATTCACAACACCATCATCAACAAAAACCACAATCACAACAAAGAGCACTTCATGGTCACGGTACTTCGGACCAATAGCACACAAAGAGCAGATATTTTTCATGCTTAACTAAGCAAGTGGGAGTTTACTAAAGACCACATAGTTTGTTCATTCACCCACATTTAGCAATCACCTAATTAATCTGATGGGTCTAACAGATATGCTTTGGTCAGTTATCCCCAAAGAAAAAAAATGCATGACAAGAGACGAATCCGCTTCTCATGAGACGATGCCAGAACATGAAGCATACATACAATTACAAACCACGCTACCACTACAGAGCGTACACACCGTATAAGAGCTTAAGCTTAATTCCAAGATTGGCTGACAGCTATTTCTGGTGGGGAAAACTATATTCTTTTTAAAGCACTGGTAGTTACTGTGGCTGAAAAATGGAACATGGAACATTATGTAAAATGCTTCAACCTCAAAGTAATTGCACATTTACTACTCAGGCTGTTTGGAATCTATTTCATTCAGAAAATAGGAACAATGACGCGACTCTGCAGTGTAATTAGATGAAATTGTTACGCTTTCCAGATCCATTTCTTCTTGGTGAAAGCTACGGCAATGTAAATAGGGTTTATTGGTGAACAGAGACATCCCATATCCTACAGAAAGCACTTTTAACTCAGACCATTTTTCACCTGCAGCACTCTAATGAGGGTCTGAACACTGCCCCTTTGTGGCTAGAGAGAGGAAAAGGCTCATTGCAGACATAAAAATAGGGGACGTTGTCACTGATGGATGTATTAAAATTGATTTTGTCTATTTTACGAGCCACATTTTTATGGTGCAAGAAAAGAATAACCTT
The DNA here is from genome assembly GCA_030068375.1 of Ostorhinchus rueppellii. Classification (NCBI taxonomy): domain Eukaryota; kingdom Metazoa; phylum Chordata; class Actinopteri; order Kurtiformes; family Apogonidae; genus Ostorhinchus; species Ostorhinchus rueppellii. Next base: position 20,816,431 of record JAQQZY010000010.1, on the reverse strand, counting down.
TCATTTCCCATATTACATATAAAGGGCTGAACCAGTGCATGATCAGAATTTAGTATCTCTACTTTTTTGGGGCAAAACGCTGGAACATTATTCTCAACAGCCATTGTCAGAGTGTGTCATTCTGGGAAACACACTGCAATCATCTAGCTGGAAATGCATGAGCCTGATGCCAAAAATTTCAATGATACTTGACTTGCAAATCAGTTCTGAAATAACACACAAAGTTAAACCCTTAACACATCAAAATATGATCATTTTCACAAGTTTGAAAGAAAAATGTGACCCAAAATGTCCTTAATTTGATTCAATTAATGCCCTCACCATTTCATACCAGCCTGCAGCACATGTAAGGCACTTAAATTCCTGCTACTGGAGGTGTACCTGCACATATGTTTCCTTTGTGTTCTTATCTGTAGACCACATATTGTCAGAATGAAAACACATGAAAGCATGTGAAGTATTTTTCCAGGAAGACTCTGGCACTCCTTCTAGCACACACTCTGATCATGTATATGCAGCATCAGGAATATCTTTGCTTTTCTTAACACCAGACTGAATTAGCTGACCGTGAACTCACATCCCATTCTGTGAGAGCTGTACGGGCCTTTACCTGAGTCCAAGAAGCAGGGGTTTGGAATAACCTGGGGCTCATCGGCAAGTAAGTAGTCCCTTTCGCTCCACTGAATTTGGTGTCGAGTTCGTCTGCGACTCCCAAAGCACAGCAACATGGTCAATCTGTAACCTCAAAGGTACTGGTCCAGTGGCTGAAATCTCATGCTAGTCCTCCAAATTGTTGGTCATCTGTTCACTTCGTTCTCCCCCTCTCTGGATTTACTCTTCTTTCTCTTTTGTCGGACATTGTTATGACATTCTCTGCTGAATTCTCGGCTCCAGTACTTTAGTCTTCTGTCATCTTTGTCCAGCAAGACCACCTAAAACAATCTTTTTCGTCTGGTGCATCGTGCTACCGCCATGTTGTGCCTTCCCTGCTGACCTGATAATGTTGTTAACAGCAGAAACTCAACTCCTAACTGGACAACATGAGGAATTGGCCCAGAGAGGCCATGTGTCACGGTTCACTTGGAGTCATTTCCTCTTGGTAATTCGTAATGCAGGTGTTGTTAGCAGGGTCCTACATAAGAAACACTGATAGGATTAAAGTTAATCCACTGTCCTGTTGTCTTTGTTGTAGTTCAATCCAGAGGAAACCTGTGCTGGTGTAAATCCGAGGATTTCAAAGTGCTGACCAGGTAACAGAGCGTCTCTTGTGTACCCCTCTCTCCTCCTCTGTCCCACAGCTAAATGTTTCTCTGTTGTAACTGTATCTAGATGGCTGCTGGGAGGGTTTTTCAGGAAAAAAAAAAAAAAAAAACTGGATTAGCATGTTTTAAAGTTCCTGAATTTCCCTCCACCTCTTTGTGTGTGTGTATACACATCTGCCTCATTGTGAATAGATATCATACTTTGTGTGTATGTGTGTGTGCGTGTGTGTGTGTAAACCATTTATCTGCATTCATCTGCATGCGTCACTACTATGACAACCATGAGTGTCATGTTATTGTTTTGCTAACATAACTTTGACCCCCCTATCCTTGAGTTCATCAAAAAAACAAAAAAAAGCCACAATTTTCTATTCAATCTTCAACAACAACTAGGCAAAAAGTGGCGATACTGGAAAACATGATACATTATTACATGTTATGTTATTGTGTTGTTATTCAGCAAGGAATAACCCACATTTATTCCAAACAGTGTTATATAGAAGAAAAAGCTCATTATAGAACTTAACTTTATGGTCCAAGACAAATTATATTAGGGCTTTTGTTATTTATTTAAAATTGTTTGCATCTTCACCTGAGATAAACTTTCAAGCATGGACAATCATATCACAAAAAATACAGATTTCAGGATTATATTTTCAACCATTTCAAAGGGAAACTTAACATAAAAGCATGTGTTTTAATCCACACATTGAGGGCCTTGCTTAAAAACTGAAACTTAAATGGTGTTTTTTCAGTGTGTGTGTGTGTGTGTGTGTGTGTGTGTGTGTGTGTGGGTGTGGGGGGGGGGGGGGGGGGGGG
>JAQQZY010000010.1:20786824-20797654 GCA_030068375.1 Ostorhinchus rueppellii | reverse complement strand
AATTATGTAGAACTTTAATAATATTCTGCCCGTTATTTAACGTTTTGTGTATTTGTAGATCCACTGTGATCTGTAAGTTGTGATTCACATGTATAAATGAGAAACTAAGACGTAATATTGTTTACATTGCACTTATCTTACTTAATTTTCAGATTGTTCATGTTATGTTTGAGCACAATTCGTAGATGTAAACATTTTCATCATGGAACTTTACTTTTTTTTCCCAGTCAAAAGTTTTCATCCTATTATTCATATTTTTTTTAATGGTCGAGCCCACTTTATACCATATAAGGCTGTATGTGGCCCCTGAACTGAAATGAATTTGACACCCCCGCACTATACACTGCACCGTCAACGCCCTTTTGATTCCGGAATGCAGGTCCGCTGTATAAAAGTCCAGCCTGTCTCACCTCTGTTACTCTGGCTTGGCTGTGGAAATCAGTCAACAGTGGGAAAAAGGTGGGATCACCATCTTGCCTTTTTTCCAGGATCTCTGTGTAAAAGTGGCTACTGTTGTTTTCACCACTGGACACAGCGCGAAATAAAAAGAATGGATTATGATGCTGAAATCACAGCGCTTCTTACACAAGTCAGTTTGGTTATGAGGCTTATGAAGGTATAAAGTTAGGATGTGATGTTATTATCTTTTGTTGTCCATGTGTTGATCCATGGATCAGACTAAACTGTGACTCTTCTGACCTTGTTTGAATAACTGAAAATAAATGGAGTTGAATTTGTGGCTTTGCCGTGGTTGTTCGCTCTGCTCTGGAGAGTTTGGAAAAGAAGTACTACACAGAACCAGTTTATATGAGAGGAAATATATGCAGATATGCCTAAAAGATTTGTTCCTTCCTTCACATGACCATCTTAGGTCTGGGGATCAAGATGGCGATCAGACAAGTGTGAAACAAGTAAAATATATCAATATTCTAATAATCTAAAAAGAAAATAGTGCTAACAATTACATTTCCCAGGTTCTGTTTAAGAGGTTTTCAACAAACCTATAGGTATCATTTTGAAAATCTCAAACAGTATTTACAGATTAAAAAAAGGCATTGGGTTAATTCCAGTACTAATCAGATTATTTCAAGAATGATTAAAACATCATTTTGGCTCTGCTGTCTAAGGCACAAATAATATATTGGGAAATACATGCCTGTGTTCTGGGTAATGATGTAACAGGAACATCATAAAAAGTGAATGAACGCTGCTGAAATTATTATGTGGAGCAGCAACAACAACAACAAAAAAAGAAAGGTTTTCCAGAGGATTGTGCAGCAAACAAGTCAGTTTCATTTGATGTCATTTCTTTGGGTTGGAAGGCAGTCAGAAAAACCCGAGACCTAATACTCTGAGTAGTGTATTCAACAGGATCAAACAGTCCTTGAAAGCTAATAACGATTCTGAAGCTAGAAGTGAGGACAATTGGAAACGGAGGGTTTTCACGTCTTTTAAAGTGCATGTCAAGAAGGAAAATAATAATAATCTTTCAACTGGATCGTGCTTATTTTATTCAGTTAGGTCTAAATCATTGATATTATACTATAACCTCAACATCTGCATATTCACCATTACTTTCAACTTACACTTATGTAACGTGACAACGTGACTCTTTAGATCTATACTCAGTTGTTTTTTTTAATTAATTTTTTATATGTAGTCCAGAAAAACGCCTTATTTTAGAAACAGTGATGCGTAAGACTACTCTATTTACTTTAACCAAAAATCCATCAGTATTATTTGCTCACTATTGTAAAATGATCATGATTTGATCAGGAGCAGTTAGTAGGTTTTACTGCTAACACAAGCAGCCGCATGAATGTAAATGTATTCAACATGAGGTAAACATAGGCTAACGTTAGCCTTTCATAATGTTAGCCTACTCACACAGTTTAACTATTGGTGACAAAATCTTTCCTCTAAATGTCCACATGTCTGACACCCCTGGTCTAGATGTGCAATCATTTTACGAAAAAGTGGTGCCAGGTACAACAGACCCCACCCCTCGCATGTATTTTAGCTTATTTTGGCATCAATTCAACTGATGTCGTCATTTCTATGCGTGTGCTGATGTCAGCATATCACTTGCCTCTATACATGTGCCAAATTTGAAGTAAATTGAAACTCATAAGTAAATGGGAGCAGAAAAAGATTTTTAAAAATTAAATTTAAAAAAATGTTTCCTTTGACCTTCTGTTCCCAAAATGTAACCAGATCTATTGTGGGTCCCTGGCAATCTTTAAACACAATTTATTATAAATTCAACAAATAGTTTTGTCGGTACAGACATTTGAAATTTCATCCATTATGAGTAAATGGGGGGGGTGGGGGGGTCTATTTAAAAAATTCATTAAAAATTTTAACTTTGACCTACTTTTCCCAAAATGTAGTCAGATCTATTCTGTGTCATTGGCAATCTATAAACTCAATTTGGTATGAATTCAACTAATAGTTTTGCTGCTGGAGTGTTAAAGAAAGAAAGAAACAAACAAACCAACTGAACCTGAAACAATGTTATACGATATTATATTATTACCGCCATTGTAATAATGGTGATATTAGAGTGGAAAGGTGATCAGATATAAACAAAATTAATGATTTAGTGGAACCCTGATACTGTAAGCTCCAAAGCAACAGCTATAAAATCACTGTTTAATATACATTCTGGAGACAGACGGTCTATCTTCAGCATCACATTCTGCTGCGTACACCCCTGTTTATTCTGAGAATCTTTTATAAACCGAGCCGGATACGTACAGACCAACATAGAAAAAATATTTAGGGAAACAAGTAATTGTACACATGCTGTTCTCGTTTGGTAATTTCCCGCTCCTCAAATGGCAAATTAACTTCCTGTGCAAACTGAGTAAAATGGTAAATACATGTTTGCTTGAGAAATACTCGACAGATAAGCAGCTGCTCTCTGGATTGGCTCTGATCTGAACCGGCTTTCACTTTCTCACAGCTAAGTAGACTTTGCTTTCAAAGCAAACTGCACACACTCACAAAAAGTCATGACACATGCACATTTGGTACAAAACAAACACCGCTGAGAATGTTTAACCTACACCGAGGCCTCACCTGCCAGGACCCTGCAGGGCATTGACCACAAATACACTCTCCTGACTATTGAAATGCCTATTCTAATAATAAATATATGTGGGAGAAGCACGGCTAATTATCCTCTTCAGGTGTAAATAGCTGCTTAGTCCACTCTAATGTGGCTGGTGTCTCTGTGTCTTCTAATAGTCCAGCAATGACTCATGCTGCAATAGATCTAAAGCCTCAAGAAACTTGCATCCCTCTACTAAAATGTGCATGAGGCAAAGCTTACTCACCAGGTTCCTTTATGCACGTTAACATAATGGAGTCTGAAATTCCCATTCATTACTGCTTATTGAGAGGAGATAGTCATAAGGTCCATGTAACACCGCAGGTGCCACCGTTTTTTGCTTTTTTTTTTAAGTTATGTCTAGTTCATTATAATGTTGTTTTAAGTGCTTTGCTAAACAACACAGTGGTCTGAAGGCCCATCACACGGAATGCATACAGTAATTGTCTCATTACAGCTGATTGTGCAATTGGTCTGTCTGCATAAAAACAGCTGGACGACACACACACACACACACACACACACACACACACACGTCTATGTTGCATCAGATATTCCATGGTCTGACTCATTTAGTGACAAGGTCTCCAGGCGCTTTATTTTTACTGTTATCTTTCTTTCTTTGTCATTTCTGTGCATACTTCAGTAACAGGCTTTGTATGTTCAAGTACTTTATACCAAATCGGATCTGTGCGAGGTGGGTTTGCACAGCCTAGCAAGAAAACAGCAATACAATTTTTTATTTTTGTCCATTATTTCTATACATACACCGTAAACCTTTTTTTTTTTTTGTTTATACTACTGCAGCTCACTGGAATAAAAGCTGAATATTTACAGTGTCTCTCTGCTATCTGTGCATTATCACTTTGAAAACCCCCATCACCTCATGAAAGAACAACTTCAGAGTCATTTTTGATTAAGACACATGTGTTATTATTTTGTGGCATTTTCTTTTACAGGGATTTATTCATTTTAATACCACAATGTGTTTCCCCATGTGCACCTATTCTGCCAACCCCCCCCCCCAATATTATTTTTGAAATGCACTGTTGCAGGATTCTGCGCCTAAGAACTAGCCAAACAACCCACATAACTTTTCCTCATGTTCCAGAATGATCATGGATGGTGCCAGTCCTATCTACAGCACTGGCACAGTGATATACAAGCATGCTTAAATTATATTTGGGGCAGAAATGAACAAAAACAGACTCATGATTCGTTGTAAATATTTGCATGGCAATTAATGCAATGCAGTTTTACATGAAATAAATAAAGGATCTAACCTGATTTTTTGATTTGATTTTAGTAATTTATGCTGAACATGCAATGAAATTTTACATATATGTGAACAAGTAAAACATAAATAACACAAAAATCAACAATCAATACAATCTTGGACAGAAGAAGAGCACAATAGTTTCATTTACATGCTTGAAAAGGGGTGGGAAGAAGTGCAACCTTGAAGTTGCCAGCAATTTGATACTAATGGATGTGAGGGGGCTTAGTTATATGTCCATCTGATTGGCCAAATGTTATGTTAACTCTGATATTCAAGCCTCCATATGATTGGCCAAATTTGTGAATGCAGGACATTTCTTATCTGCTGCATTTAGGAAGACTTTCATAATCAATTTAACCCCTTTAAGACTGTCATTATGGCAGGCTGCCTAAGTGTCTTCATGTTTTCTCTGCAATAAAAGTGTCAGAAAATGTCCTTTTTTGGCAATTCCTTTGCACCTTTGTTTTCAGGAAGAATTTAACTTTTGATATCTGGCCATGAATTATCATTATTATAAATAATAAACACTTAAAACAACCCGTTTTAGGAAAAAAGATTTAAAAAGAAACAGACCTTTTTTTTTTAAAAGCATATCTATTATAAGAAACAACTGTAAATCTCCATACCAAAACTTTTTGAGACTGCAAAACTAAATATTCGACTATTTTACATCTGCTCAATCATGCTTTTTGATCTTGGAACATTAAATATCCATATTATGGCTTCATATTTAGGCTCTCTTTTAGTCTCTGAAACAGTTCCTTTCAACTTGTAATAGAGTCCCACCCTGCTGCCATAAAGTGTTATATAGGGTCAGAAAGCTCTGGATCTCAGCTTTCTGATGCCATCTGAATTTTGTGGTAACAAAAACAGTTCCAACAGTGGCAATGCCATGAATGCTGTAAAGTGCAAGATGCAGTGCCAGAGGGTTTGTCGTTGTTAAAGGGTCAATCATGCATATTCTGATAGCAGAAACACTGTTCTTTATCTGTATCTGTTTGCACAAGCAGTTAGAGACAAAAGCCAAACCATAGCTTCGTTACAAACTAGTCTTTACAGAAACTGACGCTGAAACAACTCACCTGCTAAATAATACAGGTCATGTGAGGCAAGTGATGTCAACTGCCCATGTCCATTCAACCACCAAGACATAAAACCAATGAAAAGTGTACATATATGTCACTCAAGTGTTAAGGACGGTATCATTTTGATGCGCTGGTCTTTTTCTGATCGTCCAGATAGACTGCTAGATCCAGTGACAATAACCAAACAATCATGTCATCCGTGTTCGGCCTCTGGAGAAGGGACAGCTGCAGAGAGTAAACAAATAGCTAATCTGACTTTAGCCAACAACTGAGCACTGCCTTGACACAATAAACGGAAGAGATTCATCTAAATCCCAGCATAAGCTCTGCCCACGTTTTGCGTGGAGACGGCACAACACAACAGACACCCTCTATTTGTGCATTCCCCGGTGCTCATGGGTAATAGCATTTGTTGCAGTGAATCTGTCATCGCCTCTTTCCAATTTGACAGACTGTACATACTTTGTTGCCGTGTCAGTTGTAAGGTATGGAGTGAGTTTCACATCTGAGGTCAAAAGAGGAAAAAAAAAAAAGAAAAAAGTCTCCTGGTGTGTTTGTAGTGGCAGAGGATCTCCACAGGGGGTCACTGTTGCTGTATGAAAATGCTTATTGCATTTAGATGTGATATAAATATTAGGAAGAGAGCCTCTTGTACTAAAAAGGAAATGTATGAATATGTGAATAAACTACTAAAACACACTAAAGACTTTATGCATGAGTATTTCAAAGCCAACTATTAATCATACCAGAATATGGCTTGTGATCGTTTGCTTAAATCACACAGAAGATATATAAGATACTGAGGATGTTCTCCAAATCCTGCCCTACTTGAGTGAGTGCAGATTATTTAAACAGCAAGTTCAGAGAATATTAACCATGTCCAACACAAGAATGTGCCAGATTGTGCTCACTGTGGACAATCCACCACCGCCGTGCACTGAGAGGTTGGAAGACGGATATTACATAAGAAGCTCATCAGTGGGGTAGTGGCCCACGCACTCTGCATCCTCAGTGGAATTTCTCACTGTTGATCTGCCTCTCACTCAAAGTAAGAACAAAATGGCTGAGGTAAGTAGCTGAGGGGGGGAAAAAAAGCAACAAAGAGGCCACAAATTTATGTAAATAATAAGCCATTAAAGATGCTACACAATGCAAATTAGAGTTGGAGATATGTGATTCAGAATAAATGGCAGTGAATATTTCCATACGCTAAACGCGTTCACACAAAACACATATTGAATACTTATTAAGCGCTTACTGCAAAACAAGCTTTATCCACACACTGCATCATTAAATGTACCTGTGGAAGTGTCTGCTGTTTCCATGTTTTCCTTATTCTATTATCGTAAAGGCTATCATTCAACTAGACTAACCTTGAGGGGAAAGCAAGTAGAGTTGTGGTATGAGGTCTGTACTGTTGTTGTAGTGATGAATACTAATAGAAAAGAAGAAAAACAACACAAAATCCCTCGTCTTTAGTTATTCAGTTGTTCTCCTGCTAGAGTCGGAGCATTGTGAAAGAGAGCCCAACCTAAAACAGCATCTATACCAATGTCATATACCAATTATTAGCATGTATTTCGCAATAAAACTGTCAAAATAGTCACAGTTTAAAGCAGGAGTGTCAAACTCGTTTCAGTTCAGGGGCCGTATTTAGCCCAATTTGATGTCAAGTGGGCCGGACCAGTAAAATAGCAGCATAATAGCTTGTAAATGACAATGTTTTATCTTTTAGTGCAATAAAAATATTAGCCTTTACAAACTATCTTTTCTCATAATGTCAATAACGTGAAAAAAAAAAGTAATTTTGTAAGAAAAACAAGTGGAATTATGCTTCAGCTTATCATTTATACATGTGTGTTACGCACAATGTTACACAAACATTTGTTAACAGGCAGAATATCTCAGCTTATTGGTAACAAAACTCACAGATCACAGTGGTTCTACAAACACACAAACCATTTAGTAACAGGCAGAATAGTGTTAAAATTGCACATAATTTTCTTTAGACATTTCAGCTTATTCACATTTTATTGTTAAAGGATTGTTTTAAATGTAAATATTTTCATAGTGCAATGTTATTTTTTCACATTAGACCAAAAAGAAAACCTGTACTTGTCATTATTTATAGATTATTATGTTATTATTTTACTTGAGATCACTTTAGTCTGTATCTGACTCTTGAACTAACATGAGCTAATTCACAAATTCATCCTGCGGGCTGCATTAGACCCTTTGGTGGGCCGGTTTTGGCCCCCGGGCTGCATGCTTGACACCCCTGGTTTAAAATTTATCTATGCCTTTTCACACATAAAAACAAGGACCAGATTATACACTTCATACTCATAGAAATTCATATCTTTGCGGCCATGTAATGTTTCTTCCCCAAAACAAAGCGCATCTCAGGAGTCAGTGTGCCTCATTAAACTAAAAAAAATAAAAATAAATAACACCAAGTGGCATGATACATCCAAGGCAGTGGCCTATGACATCAGTAAAGATACAGTCCTCGCTTCAACAGCAAAACAAGGACCTTTGTTTTTTAAGCAGGCCAGGAAACCCTGTAATTGTACACTATTTTAATTTTATTTTATTATTTTATATTCAGTCTGTTATTGTTGTTGACAGCAACTGAAAGAGCAAGACCAACCTATATTCATTTCATTTGGATTTAATGATACATTTTTCAGTGATATGTTGTTGTAGTTGCGTTTCTCACACAGATAACCTTGCCTTCGTGCTTTATTTTGAGTTCAATCTGTTTTAATAAAAGCACTCATGTAACATATGGCCTTGACAAATGAATGTCACTGAAAATATGGAGATATGGAGTACATTTCCATTAGGCTAAAAATACATCCCCAAATATCCATGTTGCAATGAAGGAATATTAAGAAATATTTTTAGCTCTACAACTTGGGCCACACCTAATAATTCTTTTCCCCACTAAATAAAACTTGATCAGCAGTTTGACATAAGACCGTTCAAAACCTACAGGCATTCAAGACAAGATACGAGACAAAGAAAAGCAAAAACTAGCACAGTGATCATTTAATGACATCCCAATCAATAGTTGTTTCACATATTTTCTGTCGGTCTCACTGATCAACCGGTTCCGTTTTCTCAGTGATTGATTTTTGCTGTAAAGTCTCCTGCTATTGTGACACAAGACATGGACAAAATTAACACCGATCTGAAAAAAGCAACTGCAACAACAACAACAACAACAACAACAACAACAACAACAACAACAACAGAGATCAGCCCTTCTGCACCAGGTGTTCCCCGGCTGTGATGTTTTCACAGACCACTGTCGGCTTCCAGCTGTGATGCGGCACAAAAACGGGGTGTGTTTGCTCCAACGTGTCACGTTGTTGTGACCCACCTCATTTCCCAGCCGATGGACGAGGGTCAACACTGCTGTCAGATCATCAGCGTTAGCCCCTGAGCAGCATGTGCTGTGAGCCAAACGCCTGCCTCCGCTCTCACCGGCCCACAAACCCCTGTTGACTCCACGCCCACTTGCCCATCTACTGCACAGGCAACCAGTTGCCTAGGCAACCTCAAAGCCCTTACGTCTGTTTAAGTGTCAAATTCCATTTTACTTCATTTTTCTTTAATTCCTAAAAATCTAACGCATAAACGAGGTCTAGCGTTTCATTTCTGGACTTAATTCAAGTGTCCATTCAAATATTAATACACACTCATGTGATTTTTGCACAGTCACCCATCACCCAGCAGGCCACGGCAGCCTTGACTCCACGCCCAGTTTGACTACTGTGCAGCCATCCGACTAACCAATGCCATTTCCTCTCTCTATTAAAAGATAAATCCTGTTAGGAAATGTTTTAAAAATGTTAATCTGGGGTTGGGTTTATGTCAAAGATAAAAACACAGAAAAGGAGAGGCATAAATATAAGTAGGATTCATTGTAACCCAGCTGCTGATGCATTCATCAATGACAACACTCTGTCAAGGGGGCGTGATACACACAAGCAACCTCACTATGATGTAGATGCACACAGCCACAAAAATGCAACCACAAACACATACACACACGCACGGCTGGAGGCTGATGCTGTGCTCATCAGTGTCAGTGGCGCCGAGCCCCTCACTGCACAAATCACAGCGGGAGTGCAGACGATGGAAGGGAGAGGATGCCTACATGAAGGCGAAAACGGAAACAAAGGCTTTACGGGATGCAAATAAACCCCGACAGGAACACAAACAAAATATGCAGTGTGGCAGAGAAGAACAGAAAAATTTGGAGTAAATAGAAATAACTGAAGACTCTTGCTCGTAATTTAAAAATCCACGCAATCAAGTCTTTACGAACATTCAAACAAACACTTCAAAATGGTGGTGCATCACATCCATATAGACTAAAAGACTGCAAATCTTCAAACAAGCAAGGATGTTTATCATGACTGTTTCAGCGTTTCCATGGGTGGTGTATTTCTTTATTCCTCATTTCTAGTCTACATTCAACAGAGCACGGCTGTCATGCTCTGTACAGCCGCCCACGTTCACCCTTGCGGAGAGTGAGAGAAAGGAAAGAGAGAAAGAGAGAGAGGGAAGTAGAGAGAGAGTGGGAGGGAAGTAGAAGAGAAAACCTTGCTTTCACAGTGCGAGACCAACGATACATTATGGGAGGACAAACCATATTGCTCCATGCTGTTTTTCTTACAAACCACTACACGACCAAACAATGTGCACACATATTGTACAAACCAAAGGCGGCGTGCCAGGCCTCGATTACTATAGCCCCGGTTACATGGCTGAATAAAGCCAAAAGAGTGAGGTGTACACTCTACCTGAACTCCAGTGTGTTATAGAGTCTATATGAAAGACATTCCCTCATCCTACACTCACACTTGTGGTAAATTCATATTGGAACTTGCATAAGGTGCAAAAAAACCAGTTTTGGTTGAACAAGGTACTGTTTATCCCTCAGGTCAGAGCAACATTGATTTTCATGTGGGAAAACTGCTTCCAACTCATATGTATTCACCCTTTTAAACTTCTGGATGCTTACTTTTCTGTCTAGACAAGATTTTAATTCAGATCCTGACTGCAGCAGCATAATTACAACTTGCAATAATATTCATTAATCTACCGTTTCGTAATATTCACACCGCCAAATTGAATGGCATTTTATTTTTATGGTTCCGTAGCCATGACAGCGCTCAATGTTTTCTTTGTATGACTGAAAATTTAAAAAAAACAAAACAAAAACAATAGCCATCCAAAAATATAGAATAACTAGAAAAGCACTCTGAGTGCAGACCTCCGCCAAGCTTATTGTGACTCCCATCCAACAGTCGTACTTTTTTAATGTTCCATATGCCCTGTCG